>JALAZF010001174.1:0-84348 GCA_022829125.1 Lathyrus tuberosus
AGAACTTAATGCCATCCGTGTCTTGAGTCGAGTGCGAGAGTGTCGACGATGGTAGCACGGTTGCTCTCTCAGCTCAGTGTGTCAGAGATGAACACTGTTGTGAGCGATGCTGGGTGATATTGAGGAGTATTGTAGGTTGAGTATAACTGGTCGGTAAGTTTAAGTTTATGAGGAGTGAATTATGTGCACGCCGGATAAGTTTCTTCTCTCTGAAGAATGAATTCTTTTTATGTTGATATTTACTTTTCTGTTTTCTTGTTTGAAACCATTATAATCCAAACTCATAAACGCGAGAGACTGTCGAACGACATTCTTTCCCTCGAACCGATCTCTGTGGACACGACATAAATCTCGGAGGGAATTCTTCCGAAAATAAATATTTTTGCTGCTTGCCACTTTACCGCTCCAACAAAATGGCACCGTTGCCGGGGATTGGTTTTGATATTGGATCGCATTGCGATAGTTTCTTTGTTTTTTAGTTTTGTAGATATCGTATATATTGTATATTTTCACTTGTTTATATTGATACTTGTACATTTTAACGTTTGTCTAAGTGTTTGGTTAGGACACTTGCTTTTGGTTTGCACGGTGAGGCATCACCGTGGCATGAAGGAAGGAAGTTGCTAGCTGAGCATTGTAAAGGTGTCGAGCTTACGACGTAAAACAAGCATGTTTTATTGTTTTTAGTCTCTAATGTTTTTGTTTGTTGTTTGGACGCAAATTTTGGTCAACATTTGAGGATGCATTTTGTGATTTTCCAAGTTTGACCGTTTCAACTTGCGGATGTATGGTAATGATATTGTTAAGTTTTATACACGTCCAAGGTATGTGTTTATCGCTTTCTAGACTTTAGCATATTCATGATACTTAGGCTTTTTACAACTTCTATGCCATTCATTCTTTTGCATACTTGTTCATATGTGAATCACTTTAGTTCCCACCCTTTTTGTGAGGCAGCCTTCTATTGTTCATATATGCACGAAGTACCAACATTCTTGTTCTAACAGGATTTTATTATGCTTAATCTTTTGTTTGTGTTGATTATATGAAAGCATGAAAAGGATCAAGGCATTTTGTTTCATTTTGAGCACAACTACCTAGGCAAATAGTCATTCACCTTGTGAGTGTGTGATCATTCGTAACCCCTTTGAGCTTTTTGATCCATGTTTTAATTGAACTTAATGCTTGTCTATGAGTGTTTAGTTCACTTATTTTTGAATGGATTTTGATTTTTCTTGAACCCTCAACTTTGCGTTGTTGTATGAATTTTTGCCTTGCCTTAGAAAGTAGGGAGTATTCACAAGATGATGTGGTTGAATTCAAATTGGGGAGAGAATGATTGTTTACTCATTGGTTGGTTTCTATGAGGATGAAAAAGAAAAGAAAAAAAGAGAAAAATATGACAAAGAAAAGAAAATAAAAATGTGAAAAAGAAATAAAAAGAAAATCCTTGAGAAAGGAAACAAAAACAGTTCAAATAATTGTGCGAAATAAGTATTGTGTGTTGTGTAACACTTGGGATTTTCGAAGAAGTTGATTGGAATTTTGTGTTTGAGCCTTTGTGAGTTGATCACTCCCTTAGGTTTAGGCAAGTTTTTGTTTCAATTACCTTTAGAAATTGCCCCTTGTTTGTTTACCCGACCACGCTACAACCTTGAAAGTCCTTGTGATTCTTGCGTTTATGTTTTCAATATGATTTTTGGATGGTTGCATAATTTAGTCTATTGTGTTGTATGATTGTTGTGTCAGTGATAAGTACCCCATTTTTGTGTTTTTCATCTACCGATGATTGTTTTTGCTAGGTGTGATTCACTTTGGAACTTGTGTTGTTTTAGGATGTTTGGCATGATTTTTGTATTTTGCATTTGTTTCGTGACTATGTTTTCGTCGTAGTTTAGTGGTAAGTATTTACTTTGTGTGTACTATTTTTCATTTGAACCATACATTTGTTTCCGTTTTTCAAAACCTGTTTATTCGTGATTCTTTGGTTATTGCTTTTGTGTTTTTAAGTTTTCTTGATTCTTGTTTGCTGACAAACAAGTTTAAGTTGGGGAGAGTTTCATAACTGCAAAATGTAACTATTTTTGTATATAAATTTTGTTGCCCTTATCGATACTTTTTTATTAATATCGTTCGAATAAACCCCGATTTGTTTATAAATACGTTTACTTTACATTTTAGTGTATACTTGTGTTTTTGATTAATTTGTGTAACGATTAATAGTTTTCCATTCATTTTGAAGGTAATTAAGCATTGTTGGAGCAATGAGTAATAAAAGCTCCAGGATGTACCATTTGGATCAATAAAAGGAAGAAGGCAAAGAAAGAAAGCCATTATATAGAAGCTGGAAGCCATAATAAAGCAGTGCAGTCAGCCTGATTTCATTGGGCGAAGCTAGTGTCGTTGGGCGATACTACCTTTCGCCGGGCAAGTTGCACCAGAAGAATTGCTGACTGTCATGCTCCATCGGGCGATGCTTTTTTCGCCGGGCAATACTGCCTTTCGTTGGGCGAAGCAGGGGCGTAAGGAAATAAGGAACTTCCAGTAGTATTCCAAGTTTTTGAGCTTTCGTCGGGCGATGCTTTTGCCGCCGGGCGAAACTAGATATTTGTTGCCAAGCTGTCTAAGTACGTAGCTGGTGTGAGAGTAATAAAATGCTCCGTCGGGCGAAGCCATTCTTCCGTCGGGCGGTGCGTCTGAGACAAAATTTTGTATTTAGTTCATTTTACTTCATTTTTGTTAGGTTATGTTGTTTGGGGGTGATTTCTGCTCTCCCAACTTCATCAACCTCATTCTTTGGTAGAGATAGCTAGAAAACAACATGGAAGCTTGCACACGGATGAACCGGGGTGGATTGATCGTCGATCGACTCTGACAATCTGCGAAATGTTTGGTTCATTTCTTTTCTTCTTTGTGTTTTTCTTCTTTGTTGGGTTGTGTATATGTATTTACTATAATCTCATGTATATTTGTCGCCCATGGCGTTGTATGAAACTGCTTTACAAATCTTTATTGGTGATTGTCTCTGATTTTTGCTTTATGCCCGGAGTTTGTGTCATGTTAGAGATAAACATCGCGAACTTTGATTAGGGATGGTTATCTGTTAGTTTCTGGATGCTAAAGATAGATTTAGAGCTAACAATCTTCAATAGGCGTCGGAACTTAATGCCATCCGTGTCTTGAGTCGAGTGCGAGAGTGTCGACGATGGTAGCACGGTTGCTCTCTCAGCTCAGTGTGTCAGAGATGAACACTATTGTGAGCGATGCTGGGTGATATTGAGGAGCATTGTAAGTTTAGTATAACTGGTCGGTAAGTTTAAGTTTGTGAGGAGTGAATTATGTGCATGCCGGATAAGTTTCTTCTCTCTGAAGAATGAATTCTTTTTATGTTGATATTTACTTTTCTGTTTTCTTGTTTTAAACCATTATAATCCAAACTCATAAACTCGAGAGACTCTTGAACGATATTCTTTCCCTCGAACCGATCTCTGTGGATACGACATAAATCCCAAGGTAATTCTTCCGAAAATAAATATTTTTGCTGCTTGCCGCTTTACCGCTCCAACAAAAGACATCGATAATTTTTTGTTTTTGAGTTTTGTAGATATCGTATATATTGTATATTTTCACTTGTTATACTGATACTTGTAGATTAACGTTTGTTTAAGTGTTTGGTTAGGACACTTGCTTTTGGTTTGCGCGGTGAGGCATCACTATGGCATGAAGGAAGGAAGTTACTAGCTAACCACAGTAAAGGTGTCCAGCTTACGACGTAAAACAAGCATGTTTTCTTTTGTTTTTTGTTTGTTTCGTTATTACTTTTTCATTTTTACTTAGGTAGTGTGGTGAACATTCATTAAACAAGTTGTACTCGGATTGTTCGTAAGATTCTCAAATCTTCACTTTACAACTTGTTTAATCTATTTTCACCCGGTCTTTTTAATGTTTTTGTTTGTTGTTTGGACTCCAGTTTTGGTCCGACTAATTGAAGTCGCATGAGGTGTTTGTCCATTTTTTATCTTTTCAACTTGCGAATCCGTGGTAATGATAGTGTTTAAAGTTTGGTACACGTTAAAGGTATGTGTTTGTTTGATAAGTGCAAAATGTAACTATTTTTGTATATAAGTTTTGGTGCACTGATCGATACTTTTTTATTAATATCGTTCGAGTAAACCCCGATTTGTTTATAAATATGTTTACTTTACATTTTAGTGTATATTTGTGTTTTTGATTCATTTGTGTAACGATCAATAGTTTTCCATTCATTTTGTCGGTAATTAAGCATTGT
Organism: Lathyrus tuberosus; assembly: GCA_022829125.1. Classification (NCBI taxonomy): domain Eukaryota; kingdom Viridiplantae; phylum Streptophyta; class Magnoliopsida; order Fabales; family Fabaceae; genus Lathyrus; species Lathyrus tuberosus. The sequence continues at coordinate 4,289 of JALAZF010001174.1, forward strand.
TGGAGCAATGAGTAATGAAAGCTCTAGGATGTACCATTTGGATCAATAAAAGGAAGAAGGCAAAGAAATAAATCCTTTGTATAGAAGCTGGAAGCCATAATAAAGAAGTGCAGTCAGCTTGATTTTGCTAGGAGAAGCTAGTGTCACTGGGCGATACTACCTTTCATCGGGCGAGTTGCAACAGAAGAATTGACTGTCATGCTCCGTCGGGCGATGCTTTTTCCGTCGGGCGATACTGCCTTTCGCTGGGTGAAGCAGGGGCGTAAGGAAATAAGGAACTTCCAGTAGCATTCCAAGTTTTTGAGCTTTCGTCGGGCGATGCTTTTGCCGTCGGGAGGAACTAGATATTTGTTGCCAGGCTGTCCAAGTACGCAGCTGGTGTGAGAGTAATAAAGTGCTCCGCCGGGCGAAGCCATTCCTTCGCCGGGCGGTGCGTCTGAGACAGAATATTGTATTTAGTTCATTTTAATTCATTTTTGTTAGGTTATGTTGTTTGGGGGTGATTTTTTCTCTCCCAACTTCATCAACCTCATTCTTTGGTAGAGATAGCTAGAAAACAACATGGAAGCTTGCACACGGATGGACCGGGGTGGATCGATCGTCGATCGACTCTGAAAATCCGCGAGATGCTTGGTTCATTTCTTTTCTTCCTTGTGTTTTTCTTCTTTGTTGGGCTGTGTATATGTATTTACTATGATCTCTTGTATATTTGTCGCCCATGGCATTTTATGAAATCTGCTTTACAAGTCTTTATTGGTGATTGTCTCTGAATTTTTGCTTTATGCCCGGAGTTTGTGTTGTGTTAGAGATAAACATCGCGTACTTTGATTAGGGATGATTATCTGTTAGTTTCTGGATGCAAGAGATAGATTTAGAGCTAATAATCTTCAATAGGCGTCGGAACTTAATGCCATCCGTGTCTTGAGTCGAGTGCGAGAGTGTCGACGATGGTAGCACGGTTTCTCTCTCAACTCAGTGTTTCAGAGATGAACACTGTTGTGAGCGATGCTGGGTGATATTGAGGAGTATTGTAGGTTGAGTATAAGTGGTCGGTAAGTTTAAGTTTGTGAGGAGTGAATTATGTGCATGTCGGATAAGTTTCTTCTCTCTGAAGAATGAATTCTTTTTATGTTGATATTTACTATTCTGTTTTCTTGTTTGAAACCATTATAATCCAAACTCATAAACGTGAGAGACTGTCGAACGACATTCTTTCCCTCAAACCCATCTCTGTGGACACGACATAAATCTCGGAGGGAATTCTTCCGAAAGTAAATATTTTTGCTGCTTACCGCTTTATCGCTCCAACACAGCCTGATAAAGATGTTTCGCAGCAACCAAGACAATTTGAAAAAACAGAGAAAATAAAAGGATGAGGAGAAAACAAATAAAAAAAAGGAGTCTGAGCGTGATTACTCTTTTCCATCTTTTTCTTTCGGTCAACAAAACCCAGGCCCTTAAAATCCTTCACCCTATTTCGTTCTCCTTGATCCAAGACCTTAAAAAAAACCTTTTTCTTGAACCCTGCAATTTCAACACAAAAAACACCATTTAACCATCTTCCTCCCTCACACCAAAACCTGCGTTTTCTAGTGGCGTACAACAACAAGCTGTAACTCGTCGCCAACAATAAAACCTCTTCCACCTCTCTTTGAACACATGTTCACCCTTCCATTCCCATAACCACATAAACCTTAAAAAGTCAAAACACATTAACTTTCGTCATTAAACACAAACCACACAACCTTCTTTTCTTACACTATACTCACACAAACCTCCATCAATTTTCTTCACGAAAAACCTCACTCTCTGATCCGCGCAGTGACTACAAGAATATTAACTCACTTTGACATCAATAAACAAGCCCAATGGATAGTGTGTTTGGTTTCTTTAAGTACTTCCTATGAAGATCTTGTTGCTGCAGCAACAACTTTTCTTGGAGCCGCGAAGTTTCAACCGCCCTTCATCGCACAACAGCTACGGCCTCCCCCTCCTGTGCTGAAAACTGAGCGAGAGAGTTGAGTGAGATTCATTAAGAGAGAGTAATCAAGACGAAGCAAAAGAAGAGGAAGTTGCCACAGATCCAAGAAACTGTGAGAGAAAATGATTTGTGGAGGGGATCACGAACAGAGAAATAGAAGGGTGGTACGTTTGTTTCTATCATTTCCACATAAGTATGATGAAAAACCTTTTTCTTTTGAACGGTCGTTGGATTCAGTATGGTTCACCTTATTTTTGTTTGAGCATAAATCGAACTGGGTTAGAACCGACCCGGTTGGCTGGACCCAGTGCCCTACTTAGCTGTTGGGCTTAATCCCTCTCTTTTATTCTTTCTTGGCCCAAGTGTTTTTCACAACTTAATTTCTTTTAATCACACAGTAGTTTATAGAAAAGTCTTAGCATTAGTATTTTTAAAACTTTAGAATTATATTTTAGGTTTAGTAATTAGTTTTTGGAAGATTAGTTTAGGTTTAGTTAATTATTTTAATTAGATTTAGATTAGTGAGTTTTTATTTGGTTTTAGAACTTAACTTTAGAATTTTATATAATAGTTTCTTAATTAAGTTTTAGTTTTAATTATTTAATTTTGACTAGACGGTTTAGTTTTAGATCTAGCTTTTTAGTTCGAAGTAAAATTTTCGCTTAGTTAGAATTTTGTTTTTAATTAGAATTTAACCATTAATTAATTAATTTTAGAATTTTATTCAATTAGCTTTCTTATTAGACTTTAATCTTTTTAGATTTTTGTTTATTTAGATTTTAATTAATTCTTATTTTTTATCTTGACATTTTCATACTTTCACTTTAATTAATTCCTAATATTCATTTATTAATCCAATCCTTGTTGCACTTGCTGTATATATGTTGCTGTCTATTTTACTCTTGGTACTGGAGTTTTCCTCTTCATCCCTCTATTTCTCATACCTCATTCCAAAGGAAAGGATCTTCCCGTTGACTGCCACGTCATTTAGGATAGTCTTATCCCTCATTCCTTTATCTCACGCCGCCACGCGATCGAGACTTGCCTTCCCTTTTTAACCTAACCTTAGGTTTAGAGTCTCTGTGCTCTATTTAGGTGTTCCGCAGTGGACACTTCTTTCCCTATTTTACCTAGCCTTAGGTTTGGAGTCGCCGCACTCCACGTAGGTGTCTTGCTGTCAGACCCTACTTTTCCTTGGAACTTTGACCACAGTAAAAAATTCCTCACCCCCGTTGAGGGGAACTACGGACGCTCTGATTTCTCAAGTTCATCTTGAGAATACGTAGGCATAGGATTGCGAGATCCTAGCGAGCTACCTTTTTCTTTTTCTACCTTTTCTTTTTTCCACCTTTCTTTCTCACCCTTTTACCCCGCATTGAGGGGATTACGAATGATATGATTCCCTTCCCGTCAGGATACGTAGGCACGAGATGCGATGTCTTGGCGAGCATACTTAGTGTATATACCCCTAGGTCTTTACCTTAGCACATTTCCCTTAGCAAGCAAACATTAGCATAACACAAATACAGATAAAAGGTTCCTGTAGAGTGTCGCTCCCGGGATTTTCATCCAAGTACAAACGCGAAAGTGGTGCGGAAGAAAGAAAGAAGAGTCGCCAGCCAGGCATTTTTATCCCAAAGAAATGGAAGGGTAATGCTGCACAAACCCGGGAGAAAGGAAAGAACGAGGTCTAGCGAACCAAAGAGAAAGGGTAAGGGAGTCGGTTACGCGAGGGGAAGGTATTAGCACCCCCACGCGTCCATCGTACTCGACGGGATCCACGCTTGCTGTTTCGATCAAAGGGTGTAGGAAACTGGATATTAACTGCTAACTGGAGAACTGGAAACGAAAGGTAGAAAGAAGAAGGGGACAAAGGAAATAAGTGACTCGATAGGAGATTATCGTCGTCCTAGGCCTACGTATTCCCTCAGTGCAATGGGAAAGTCAGAGTCAACGTAGTTTGACGGACTACGGGGAATGTTGCTCGTCGAGATATCGCATATCGTGCCTACGTATCTTCAATCAGACGAGAAAGAAGAATCAGAGCTAACGTAGTTCAGCTCAACAAGGGTTGCTTTGTTTGTGTTTTTTAATGGAAACGTCAGAGTGCGCGTCCCAGCAGTTAGGTGTTGCAGCTCGCTGTATGGAGACTTAGGCGTTACCTGTTTGCGGTAGAACGAACATGACGAGTCCTTAAGGAATAGAATGAAGGAGATGAGAAGAGAATTGCTTTGTTTTTGTATTTTAGAAAGAAATATTTTGATTATTGGTGTGTATAACACATATTGTATTTAAGTCTTTCACGCAGGATCGAATGCATCGCATATCGACCCAAGACGGGACGTATGCTAAACATTCTAAGAAAGTGAGAGAAGACCCCTCACTATCTTATTCTCACATGAAAGGCTCAAATGCAATATATGTTATGCCTTTACTAAGTGTTTTTATAAAAATTATGAGATGAGAAGAGAAGACTCAAGTTGAAAAGAAAACACTAAGGGAAACTAGATGTTCCCAATGTTATCATGCAAAGGTGGCCCTAAGGTCAGGATCAAGAGGGGAGTCTACCTAATGTTGTCATGCATGGATTTCTATCCCAATGTCTCTCCTACCTCCAAATTAATCAAAAATTAAGTGGAGCTAGGAATCCTACGGGATCATGTCATCAGACAAGTAAACACAGTATGAATCAATCACAAAATGAAATAAAAGCAACTAAGGAGTGAACAGTGTCAATTAACAATAATATCACACAATCATAATAGAAAGAGAGCTTTAGCCAAGGGGTCATATCAACCGAGGTAAACAAGCTAGCTGTGAGAAATAGGGGTGTTCATCCGATGGTATCGAGAACCATGGAGAGCAAAGTAAGGAAGGAAGATGTGAATCAGATCACATAAGCATCGACATTGGTCAATGCGAGCTATAGACAATGCGTGGGGGTTTGATTGTTAAACCCTCATTCCACTTGACCGACTCAATAACAAGAGTAGGTAATGTTTAAAGCTTCAATCATGTAATGAGAGCTAAGAACGACTCAACCAGAATGACGGGGGTCGATTGCGAACCCTACCTTCCGTCAATTGCCTCCTTGGAGGTCTTACAAGGGGAAATGGGGAATGGGATGCCTCTTTGGAGGTCTTTAGGCACAATATTAAACAAGCACAATCATGGCCTCACTTGAGGACTTTCCATACAATCCTACTTATCATGGCATCGACTATTCCTACTTCTCATGGCATCGAAAGCAGTAAAGTGTGAAATGAGATAAAAGGGAAAAGAAACTATACCAAACGGATAACAATCCGAAGCAAAAGCAAACAAAGTAAGAAACCTGGAATACTTCAAGCACGCTAGCATCGACAAACAAAGCAAGTCAGAAATCGTGTATCCGATATAAGCGTCAAAGCATGGTCGTTGTGAAAATAAATCACAACCGACATGTGGTGTGTACCAGACACAACCACACAATCCAACAGTACACCTGCAAGAAACGCAATCCAGACAATATGCAAGCAAGTATATACATCTCACAAAGTGAGACAAAATAAGTCGTGTCAGAAAAGAATTTGTATCCCACAAATAAAGCGAAACACGAAGCAAACAAACCACAAGATGAATCACGTCGGAATCGGATTCGCGTCCCACAAATAAAGTGGAACACGATGCAATCACATCATCTCGAAAATTCCCTCAAAAATCCTTGCACAACTTAACAAACGAGTTAGAAACAACAAGCAAATGCAACCGGAAGTTGCACGTTCGCATCACAACCCAAAATCAAATAGCATAATGAGTATACAAGTAGTGAACATGCATCGGAACACATACTTTAAAAACTGGGCAGCAAGGTTGTTGTAACACAAATCATGCGCAAAATCAAACCGGAATCAAACAAACTCAAGCACAATGATTCACAAATGACCAATAAACATAAACACGTATCAAATCAAGGTCAAGACGCAAATTCACACAAAACGTAGCTTAAAAGCATTAAATCGAAAAATATGCGTCGAAAATCACCGACTCGGAATGGAGCGAAAATTGTATGGTTGACCGCAAACGTGCCAACGGACTCAAAAACGAACTCGGTTTGAATTAATTCCGCCCGGAAGTGGGACTTTAAGGCCGATTTCGTCGGCTGGCAGTAGCGAAACAGTAGAAAAAAGTTGACCTAAATTGACTAAAAAGTTCACCAACAGCTCCGGAATCATTAACAAAGTCGAGTTACATTATTCGCATTCGTAAAAACATGCTACGGTTTGAAAGTTAGCACACAAATGGGTTAGCATCAAGAGTTAACCGAAAATTGGTAAGAACACAAGAAATGTGCAAAAAGGTGCATCAAAGTGAATTTGGCCTAAAGTTCAATACAATACAAGCCAACAATATCAAACCGGATTCTCAAAAATTGAGCACAAGCATTATGTCGGAACCAACAATTTGACACAAAGTTAATAATCCGGAATTTGTCAAGTTTATGTCCAATCTCAAGAATCATATTAATTCTCTACAAATCTAACCAATTCCGGTTTTAATCAACATCACAATGTGAATTCAAGAATTAAATCAATGAAAAGAATATCAATTCACATCACCAAAGTCTCTTAGGAATTTTCACAAATACCTAGACTACAACAATTATGATCATCCAATTTAACAACAAAACAACATTATCATCATCGCTCCATTATATCATCCACACTCAAATTCAATCACCAATAGCAACAACATTTTGATTAATGAACAACAATTGTCATCAATACATATTCATCAACATTTATGCAACAACTTCAACAATCAAATAATTGTTCATCATCAACATTATCAATTAATTCATGAAGACAAAAAATCAACCGTTAAAGTGTCAAAAGATTACCGAATTTGAAGATCGATTTGAAGTGCGAAGACGGAGAAAGATGCACGGTTCACCTCGCGAAGGAGAGAGGAAGAGATCACTCCGGAAAATACACGAACCGGAGACAAAAAGAGGGAGGTCGCGCGACGGTGGTTCACGGAGGAAAGATGGTCGGACCGGTGGCAAGCGGCGGCGCGAGTGGTGGCTGGCCATGGAGAAGGATACCGGCGCGGGGAGGAAGAGAGATGAGGGAGATCGAAGACTTTTGTGATTTTCCAGGAAAAATGTTCTTCGCGTTCTTGAGATTGTTCTTGAGATTGTTGATGAACTTGTTGAAAGAATTGAATATTTGAGGTTTTGATCTTTTTGGAGAGAGTTTTGTGAGTTTTTGGTGTTTGTGGATTATGAAATGAAGTTGGAGGGAAATGAGAGCATTTTGAATATATAGTGTGGTGGAAAAATGAGGTGAAACGGTAAAATTCCGACTTATTGGCGGCTTAAGTAAAAATAACACCTTGATCGGTACAAAATTTCGACTCTGAGCCCCTTAAGAAATTGTCCGTGACTGAATTACGGACACAACGCAAAAACAACGGACGTCATACGATCAAAATCGAATGAGTTCGATACGTTTAAGCGGCGAGACGTCACTGTCAAAAGTCATTTTTTCAGCTTATTTGTCGTCTACTACTCGTAAATGTGACAAGCTCATGTCTTTCAGAGCAGAATCTTGACTCGACTTTGTCAGCAAAGTTGTAGATCTATGAGTCCCTGACGTCGTGTCAAAAGATGAGCTTGATCGGATAAACGAAGAGTGAGATATGAATTTTCCCGTAAAATGACTTTCAACCTTTTTCCCGGTTCAGCCCTACCGTTTTTTGCGAAATAAACCAAAACGACAATCTTCAGAGCACCGTTCAAACCCGGGCTTATCTTTGAACTTGAGGAGGATAAAATTTGTGAACCGTAGCTTCGAGAACGGACACAATCCGATAAAAATTGACCGAGTTATGAATTTTCCAATATCTGACAGACAGTGAACTGTGCCAAAGAATTCTTCCAGTAACTCGCACTTTCAGGGTTCTTCCGCTTGGACCTGACTCATACTGAACTTACGTCACGAAGATGGCATCGAAACGGAATTTTAGGCACCAGAACGGTATCAATCCGATAAACGAGCTGAGAGTTATGAATTTTTTAATGTCTGAATGAATCATGACGGTTCAACACTATTTTCCACTGTTTTTGCAGTGTATCGACTCTGAAAACTCGCGCATTCGGATATCTTCCTCAAAGAATCAACCCTCGGTCCGAACACGAAAGTTGCAGATAATTTCAATATGGAACTTTTTGGCATAGGAATAGCTCAGAAATGATAACCCAATCAGAAGTTAAGCCCTTTTGAATACCACTGACGCAATTATCCAGCGAAACCGAAATTCCAGAAACAAATAATTCCCACCACTTTCCTTGATGAATTGACTTTCGAGCCGAACATAAAAGTTGTAGATAATACCAATACGGTTCTAACTGTTGAATATCCAGCCGAAACGAGTTCCAGAGCAAGAGTTATGAATTTTGCAAATTTGCACAGCAAACTGATTTTCTGCTCAAACTGTTCTGAATCGGCTGAAAACTTCAACTTCCTCTGAGATTCTTGACATGAAAAATTATGTTTGATAAGAGCTTTGCTGACCCAGTGATTACGTAACCCGGAGAAATACTTTGCACATGTGTCGAGTGACGAAATAAACGTTTGTTGCAACCTAACGATGCTTGAACAGAGAACCTTGATCCCATAACCATAGAGCCAAATGATATGCATGTGTGTGCCCGATGACCTAGCTAAAATGCAAATGAAGCATAAGCCACTAAAAGCTAAAAGCAAGAGGGAAAATTTTGGGGTGTTACATAGAATACTACAGATACTTAGGATGCTAGCACCTTCCCTAGGTATAACCAACCCTGAACCTTAGATCTCCGAGCTGTGTTCCTACATAGCGCACTTAGGGTTTTCGATCTTTACCATTTCCTTTGGATAAATCAAAGTTCGATGGTGAATTTCATGTTTTGAGATTCAAGTTAATTAATAGCTTGATTTCCGATTCTCACCGCGACAGAAATGACGACTTCACTGGGGACCATTCCCCTAAGAGGGTTAAGCCCACCTTGTTTGTATTTGTGTTATTTATATATTTGCTTGCTTGTAATCTGTACATATTTGTATCTGTATATATACCTGTTGTGCTTGGGTTTTTCTATGTGCAGGGTTGCTACTTTGAGTGGTGAGGATAAGTCCTAACCCGGACTTGAGCGTACACTTATGATATGATAGTGGATATAGTCATGGTGACTTTGAGGGAGTAATCCCAAAGAAGTTGACTTGAGATTCCACACTCAGTTGAGGCCCTCTCGAGGGTGGTATATGTTGTACGAGATATCGTGAATGCATCGCCACTTTTGACCTAGGAGCCCGTGACACTGATGACCTTTAGTTACCCTTTATCCCCACTTGGCCTCTTAGGACGTAGTGCGATGACGATGAGGGAGTAATCCTGAAATGGTTAATACACGATACTACACTCAAACGAGACTCTCTTGAGAATATTATTGACTATCGAGTAATTAGGAAATCGATAATATCCGAAATATGGGTTGTTGACTCTGGGAACTCTTTAGAACCCAGTTCTGCGGATACAAGAACCCTAGTACACACCTGATTGGTTCTTTACCCAGACTCCATGTTGTGATCTTGAACCTTTGATTCTGTTGTCTGTGTTTTGTCTCCTGTTTGCATTGCATATCATTTGCATCTTTACATGATTCATTGCATGCGTCTGTTTGTCTAGTGACTCATCTCCAGTTGTCTCTATCTTCTAGTGTCACCAGTGAGTCGTCAAGCTGATTCCTCAACACCGATACCGGACTAGAGCTAACTACAGACGCAAGATGTCAAAGCAAAAGGTGCACAATGCTGAGATCCAAATGGAGATCGATGACATTAAGTCAAGCATGACTAAACTCACTAAGATGCTTCAAGTCTTGATTGCTAGGAGAGAGCCACCCCAAAAGATAGTCATCCAAGAAGTTTTAAGTGTTGATCCTCCACCTGTTCAGATGCCACCTTCAACTTGGCCCGAGTTTGGTTTGCCACACAACTACTCTCCACCGATAGCATCAACTACTATGGTTGGTCAGACTGCTAGGCTAATTTTTCAAGCTCCTGTTTTCGCAGAGCCCAGACCTATGGTCCATGCTGTTACCCAGACTGCTCGAGTCCCCTTTGAGAATCCCCTCTATGAGTACAATTTTTCCAGTGCTCAGGGTGAAGACCGTGAAGACTTTGTTGAACCCGAGGTTGTCCATGAACACTTTCAGATCATAGATAAGAGACTTAAAGCCATGGAGGGTACTGATTTCTTTAATGTGGATACAGAAAACATGTGTCTGGTTTCCGACCTCATTATGCCAGCCAAGTTCAAAACTCCAGAGTTTGTGAAGTATAAGGGTCACTCTTGTCCAAGGGCTCATTTGGTCATGTATTTTTGCAAGATGGATGCTTATACCAATAATCAGAAACTGCTTATCCACTGTTTTCACGACAGTTTGAGTGGAGCTTCACTCAAATGGTATATGAGTCTCGAACAAAACTCCATTCACTGCTTCCAAGATCTTGCAAATGCCTTCATGAAGCAGTATAAGTATAACCTCGACATGGCTCCCGATCGCCGTCAGTTGCAAAACATGACTCAACATGAGAAGGAATCCTTTAAAGAGTTTGCTCAGCACTGGAGAGAGTTGGCTTCCCAAGTTGAACCTCCTTTGGCCGAGAAGGAATTGACTGGAATGTTCATGGATACCTTGTCTACATTCTATTGGGAGAAGATGATTGGAAGTGTTTCCTCCAATTTCACTGATTTGGTAACTATTGGCCAAAGGCTCGAGGAAGGACTCAAGAATGGAAAAGTGTCCAAGGCTGTTGAATCTTCCAATGGTGCGAAGAAATCTTATGGAAAATTCCAGAAGAAGGGGGAAGATCAGACTAACGATGTCATGATTGAAACGAGAAGGCCTCGTCCCCAACCTCAATATGTTATTCACCCTGCTGTTGCTGCTGTTACTCCGGTGGTTACTGCTCCACAATCAGCTCAAGCTCCCCAGCGTCCGGCTATTGGACACAATCAGTATCGTAATAGAAATCAATTTGATCCTATTCCCATGTCGTACACTGAACTTTATTCTGATCTGGTTCAAAAAGGATTGATTACCACAAGAACTATGCCTCCTCAACTAAAAATCCTCTTCCAGCCGGCTATAGGGCTGATCTTCATTGTGAATACCATCAAGGTGGTGCAGGCTATATCTTGGAAGGTTGCTTTGCGCTGAAGGTTAGAGTACAAGAGCTGATCAGAAATAAAATCCTCTCCTTTCGTGACACTAATCCTAATGTCCAAAGCAACCCTCTGCCAGAGCACGCCAAGTGAAGCTTCAGTCGACTTCAACAAAGTATCCTCCTAAAAGCCAGTGTTTCAGACAGGCCAGCTCACCCCTGTTGCTGATTAGTCACTAGGCCTTGTTTCTTGTTGTTTGCATATTCTTTATTTTGTAATGGTTGTTTGCCTTCAAACTCTGTTTGTACTTTTGTGATTAATGAAATGATATTGCAACTTTTGATTCAATTCATTTTGTCCACTATTTACATCTTCACGCTTTCTTTTGAAAAATATATTTTATCTCTTTTTCCACTTTCTTTTTTAATTATGCAAAGATTGGAGGGAGGATGATGAAAATGTTATACTCATAATTACTGATATGCTTTCAAATAAACTTTGCTGACGATGTAAGGCATTGTTTCAATCCCCCAAACACAGGAGAAATAAGGGAGATATACCCACTTTAACCCCTTTGAGCCTAGAAGTAGGAGTTTCTTTCTTTGCAAAAACCCGCAATCTTAACCTTGGGGTGGGTAGTTCTCAGTTAACTTGGTTATGCGTTCATGCAAGACACCTTTCATATAAAGGTTTCACTCATAAATTTTCCTTCGCGCACAACAAACAAGTGTCGAAAAAGTCTTTCAAGTCAAATGCCAATGATGGTTCACCGTAATCATTAAGCTGGCTAGCCACTTTCCTTACTCAAAGAATAAGCCAAGTCCCTTTCAAGGCAAAAGCTAAGAAAAGCTCATGACCTTGCTTTATACAACAAAGGTTTGTATGACAACCAAAAAGAGGAAATCTTTAAATCCCTCATCCTGAAACTCCTCAATGGCAAACAATTTTATAAGGAAGTAGTGACTGCCATTTCAAAGTCCCTTGACTTCTGAACCATCATTATCACTATCATCAGGGCAATTTCCAACCTGTGGGAACCTGAGTGTAAAGTTTGAGTTAACTGAGCGTAGGATTGGAAGGTCATCACAAATATTGGGTGGGTACAAATAAAATTTGAGCCTTTATCCATTGTTTTTTAACACGTGAACTAGTCTATGTTACAACCATCAAAAGACCTAACTGAAGGAAGGTTATTTTGAAAGCATACTACAACAAGGTTGCGCAAACTAACTCCAAAAGATCTTTGCAGGTCATCTATTTTAGGCATTATACCTTTTGCTTTACTTTCTACTTTGAGTGTCTTGAACCGCCGTGTTCTGACCAATGACTCATTTTGTTTTGCATCTTTCAAAAATAATTTTTGATTTCAAAAGTTGCATGAATTTGCTTTACAATTACCATGTTTGTATGAACACTTTTGTTTGCAAAGTGGCTTTCTTCTCAAGGAATTTTCAAACAATTAAGAAACTTGGTCGATGATCCTATCAGGGGCAAGTTCTTTCCAAATCCTGTTGAAGAATCGGTTCAAGATTTGTCGCCAGGGGCAAGTCCTTCTCCGAATTGTTTTATCCAAAAGACCTTTCAAGACTCATACTGGGGCAAGCTTTCCAAAGAGCACCGTGATACAATCATTTCAGAATCAGATCGGTTCATCTACAACAGTTGGCTAATCTGGGGCAATTTACTTGAAGAATCTTCAAGCAGCACTTCATCCTTCCTACAAGGATCACCAACTGGATACAATTCATCAGTGTGGCAGAGATGTGTTTATTAGCATCTTTAGTCCCCAAGAAGAATGGCAATGATCTCCGTGTTGAGGAATCAGTCTTCCAGTCTTGTCTTCTTACCAAAAGAGTTGATCTGTGTCGTCAGCATCTACATCTGCATTTGCATTTGATCACATATCATCTGCACAATTTATACCATATGCATAGCACGAGTGTATCATCCTCATTTGCATTTCTCCCGAGGTCGTGTTGTTATCCAAGTCTTACCTTGTGGTTAAAGTCCAACTTACTTGGCGCCTACCAAAACGTTACCTGTCCTTGCATTCAATGTCATTCCTGAATATTGTTGTTTCCTTGTGCATATAGTCCTATTGTTAGATGTTTGTCTTCTTTCATTTCAGTGTTATTCCTGGATCTTTATATTCTTCCACTCCAGTGTCATTCTTGGATGTCTGTCTCTTTTGATCTCCATCGCCATTCCTGGATATCTTATTCCTCTTGTCTCTCCCAGTGCTATTCCTGTAAGTTTTGCCTCTCTTTTATAATCCCCATCAAGTTTGCTTAGATATCTTTCAGTGTCATTCCTGAAAGTCTTATCTGTTTATTCAGTGTCATTCCTGGATGAGTTTTCTCCTTTGCATTCAGTGCCATTCCTGGATGTCTTTCTCAATATCATTCGATGCCATTCTTGAATATAGTGATTTGCCTTTATCTTTAGTGTCATTCCTGAAAGTTCTTTCTCTTTTATCCAATGTTTTCTTGGATACTGTGATTCCTTTACATCCAATGCTTTCTCGGATACTATGATTCCTTTACATTCAATGCCTTCTTGGATTTTACTTTTTATCTCATTTACATCTGATGCCTTCTCAGATATTACGAGTTCACTTTTATCTAAAGCCATTATTAGATATTATGACTACGCCTTTCATTTAAAGCCATTATTGGATGACTGGTTTCCTCGCATTCAATGCTTTCTTGGATCCCTACTTTGTTCACATTCATCCAATGCTTTCTCGGATACTGTGATTGCTTTACATCCAATGCCTTATAGGATTACACCTTTTATCTCATTCTCATCTGATGCCTTCTCAGATATTATGAGTTTACCTTTCATTCATAGCCATTATTGGATGACTGGTTTCCTGGCATCCAATGCTTTCTTGGATACCTACTTTGTTCACTTTCATCTAAAGCCATTATTAGATATTGTGATTATACCTTTCATTCAAAGCCATTATTGGATGTCTAGTTTCTTTTGTCATCTGATGCTCTTTCGAATGTGCCTTTCTCTTTTTGATGTTCTTCCAGATTGAGTATTTTTATCTGATTCCCCAGTGGAGACCATCTTTTCGGTTCTACTTCCATTGAGTATCTTGCGTTATCTTTCCTTCTAAAGTGTCAGTCGGTCACGCTTGAACCAGCTGCTCCATCACTTTAGATTTCCCCAGTTTATTTCTGTTTCCCAGTGTTGTTGTCTTCCCCAGTGAGTGTTTGCTCATTGTGTGGACTTTGTCCCTGTCTGCTTTCGTTTTTGTCTGTATTTTATATTCATTATTCCATCGTGCTAGAGTTCATAGCATGTCAGCATTGCTGTTTAGCTTTCTTTTGTCCATAGCATTGCATGTCAGTGCATCTGAGGGCAAAATTTTCGGTTATCTATATTTAAATACCTTCCACCATGATTTCATGAGGATTATCATCACTCATGTCATCCAGTGAAGATATTTAAATAGGGGCATCTGTCATACCCTAAATTTTACCCTCAGATTTTTTGATCTTTGTCATATTATCACGAGTCGGCCATTTTTGCACTAATTATCAATCATGCGCTTTTCGTCGATTTTTGTGATTCCACTTTGAATTTGTTTTCTTTATTTTAGATTTATTTAAAAAGTATTTAGTAAATCCAATTTAGTTTATCTTTTACATAGTTTGTATTCAATTTAATTTATTTCTAATTATAGTTTAATTTCTAATTTTAACTTTAGTGTAGCTTTTACTTTTATTTTAGATTAATTTTAATTTTAATTTAAGTTTAGTTTTTAATTAGTTTTTATTTTATTTTTTATTTATTTTATTTTGTTATTATTCTTATTATTAGTTATTATTATTTTATTACTATTATTTTTTGTTATTATTCTTATTATTATTATTATTATTATTTTATTATTTTTATTATTTATTATTTATTGTTTATTTATTATTATTACTTTTATCATTTCATTACTTTTACCATTTCATTATTATTATTATTATTATTATTATTATTATTATTATTATTATTATTATTATTATTATTATTATTGTTATTATTATTATTATGATATCCAACCAGCCATGCCACTTCCAAAACAAAACCAACGTCAACCTACTGAGCCTGCACCAATTCGTACCATTCCCCATCCAAAAAAAAAAAAACAACAGCCATGCTTCACATGAGAAGATACACCAAAATGGACCAAAACTCTGCACCTCAAATACACTGCTGCAAACTGATATCTATGATCAAAATGAAAATTACAAGACTCCATACCAACTATGCTACAAGCCAAAACCTGCTCGTTGCTTAGCACAAGACCACCCTTACTCTTAATCTCACACATCATGAACTGTGCACTCTAAAACTTGACAAAATCTATCCAAGAGTTTCACCAGAATGTACCATGATCCAATTCTACACACACAAAAGCTGCATGTCTTGTAACATTGACCAAGAAACTGCAGCATGATAAGGATGTTTCGCAGCAACCAAGACAATTTGAAAAAACAGAGAGAATAAAAGGAGGAGGAGAGAACAGATAAAAAAAAGGAGTCTGAGCGCGATTACTCTTTTCCATCTTTTTCTTTCGGTCAACAAAACCCAGGCCCTTGAAATCCTTCACCATGTTTCATTCTCCCTGATCCAAGACCTTCAAACAAAACCTTTTTCTTGAACCCTGCAATTTGAACACAAAAAACACCATTAAACCATCTTCCTCCCTCACACCAAAACCTACGTTTTCTAGTGACGCACAACAACAAGCTGTAACTCGCTGCCAACAACAAAACCTCTTTCACCTTTCTTTGAACACACGTTCACCCTTCCATTCCCATAACCACATAAACCTTAAAAACCCAAAACACATTAACTTCCATCATTAAACACAAACCACACACCATTCTTTTCTTACACCATACTCACACAAACCTCCATCAATTTTCTTCACGAAAATCCTCACTCTCTGATCCGCGCAGTGACTGCAAGAATATTAACTCACTTTGACATCAATAAATAAGCCCAATGGATAGTGTGTTTGGTTTCTTTAAGTACTGCCTATGAAGATCTTGTTACTGCAGCAACAACTTTTCTTGGAGCCGCGAAGTTTCAACCGCCCTTCATCGCACAACTACTACGGCCTCCCCCTCCTGTGCTGAAAACTGAGCGAAAGAGTTGAACGAGATTCAAGAAGAGAGAGTAATCGAGACGAAGCAAGAGAAGAGGAAGCTGCCACAAATCCAAGAAACTGTGAGAGAAAATGATTTATGGAGGGGATCACGAACAGAGAAATAGAAGGGTGGTACGTTTGTTTCTATCATTTTCACAAAAGTAAGATGAAAAACCTTTTTCTTTTGAATGGTCGTTGGATTCAGTAGGGTTCGCCTTATTTTTGTTTAAGCATAAACTGAACTAGTTCAGAACCGACCCGGTTGGCTGGACCCAGCGCCCTACTTAGCTGTTGGGCTTAATCCATCTCTTTTCTTCTTTCCTGGCCCATGTGTTTTTCACAACTTAATTTCTTTTAATCACATAGTAGTTTATAGAAAAGTCTTAGCATTAGTATTTTTAAAACTTTAGGATTATATTTTAGGTTTAGTAATTAGTTTTTGGAAGATTAGTTTAGGTTTAGTTAATTATTTTAATTAGATTTAGATTAGTGAGTTTTTATTTGGTTTTAGAACTTAGCTTTAGAATTTTATATAATAGTTTCTTAATTAAGTTTTAGTTTTTATTATTTAATTTTGACTAAACGGTTTAGTTTTAGATCTAGCTTTTTAGTTCTAAGTAAAATTTTCGCTTAGTTAGAATTTTGTTTTTAATTAGAATTTAACCATTAATTAACTAATTTTAGAATTTTATTCAATTAGCTTTCTTATTAGACTTTAATCTTTTTAGATTTTTGTTTATTTAAATTTTAATTAATTCTTATTTTTTATCTTGACATTTTCATACTTACACTTTAATTAATTCCTAATATTCATTTTTTAATTCAATCCTTGTTGCACTTGTTGTATATATGTTGCTGTCTATTTTACTCTTGGTACTAGAGTTTTCCTCTTCATCCCTCTGTTTCTCATACCTCATTCCAAAGGAAAGGATCTTTCCGTTGACTGCCACGTCATTTAGGATAACCTTATCTCTCATTCCCTTATCTCACGCTGCCGCGCGATCGAGATTTGCCTTCTCTTTTTAACCTAACCTTAGGTTTAGAGTCCCCGTGCTCTATTTAGGTGTTCCGCCATGGACACTTCTTTCCTTATTGTACCTAGCCTTAGGTTTGGAGTCGCCGCACTCCACGTAGGTGTCTTACTGTCAAACCCTACTTTCCCTTGGAACTTTGACCACAGTAAAAAATTCCCCACTCTTGTTGAGGGGAACTACAGACGCTCTAATTTCTCAAGTTCATCTTGAGAATACGTAGGCATAGGATTGCGAGATCCTAGCGAGGTACCTTTTTCTTTTTCTACCTTTTCTTTTTTCCACCTTTCTTTCTCACCCTTTTACCCCGCATTGAGGGGAACTACGAATGCTCTGATTCCATTCCCGTCAAGATACGTAGGCACGAGATGCAATGACTTGGAGAGCATACTTAGTGTATATACCCCTAGGTCTTTACCTTAGCACATTTTCCTTAGCAAGTAAACATTAGCATAACACAAATACAGACAAATGGTTCCTGTAGAGTACTACAAATACTTAGGATGCTAGCACCTTCCCTAGGTATAACCAACCCCGAACCTTAGATCTCTGAGCTGTCTTCCTACATAACACACTTAGCGTTTTCGATCTTTACCCTTTCCTTTGGATAAATCAAAGCTCGGTGGTGAATTTCATGTTTTTCGATTCAAGTTAATTAATAGTTTGATATCCAATTCTCACCGTGAAAGCTCCCAACTCGAGCATTCCGCTGCTCGTGAGAGCACAAATGGCCAACTTTGACGTTCGCCGAATCCTAGTTGATCAAGGTAGCTCGTTCGACATAATTTATTCACAACTATTTTCCACCCTCCAACTAGATAAGACACAACTAACACCCTACGTAGGTTCTGAACTACAAGGCCTTAACAGGTTGGTCACAAAGACCTGGGGGTACGTGGAACTGATCGTGACTTTCAGATCTACAGAGACGACCAGGTCTATCAAAGTTCAGTTCCTGATCATTGACTGCCCCTCTCTCTATCAGTGCATCTTTGGGCGACCAACTTTGGCCGAATTGGTGACCGTACCATCAATCGTGCACCTGAAAATGAAGTACTACACTTTTAAGGGTCTCGTCGTCACTTTGCACGGGGACATCAAAGCAGCCAGGAGATGTTTTGAGACAGCCTCCAAAGGGCTGAACACTATTGTCGCCAAGCCAAAGACTACCAGCAAGCCTGCCCTGCCCAGCAGCTCCAAAGAGGCAAAACCGCTGCCCCACGTCGACTCTATCGACCTTGACAGCCGCTTCTCCTAGAATGACCAGAGGGAGCAGAAAAAAAGGGGAATGATATCCATCCATGTTCGAGCACCCCTTCAACTTCAACCAGCAGCGGCGAGACCTCCCATCCGATGTGCCCAATTCCAGATGGCGAGTTCGAACTCGTCCTGCTCGGCGATGACCCCCAGCGAGGAGTGAAGATCGGGATCGGACTCCCCGACTTAGCTAGGAAACAACTCAAAGCCTGTCTCTGGGAGAATGTAGATTTGTTTGCTTGGAGCACCGCGGAAATGCCCGGCCTAGCTCCTGACGTCGCCTGCCACCAACTCACCATCGACCCCGCCGCTAGGGCAGTAGCTCAACGTAGGAGAAAGCAGTCTCCGGAGAAAACGGAGGCTGCTGAACAAGCTGTAAAAGACCTCCTAGAGGCAAATTTTATTTCGGAGGCCAAGTACACTACTTGGCTGTCCAATGTTGTACTCGTTAAAAATTCTAATGGAAAATGGTGCATGTGTGTTGACCGATCTCAATAGGGCATGCCCTAAAGATGCATATCCCCTCCCTAACATAGACAAATTTGTTGATAATTCTGCTAGTTTTAAATTGTTATCATTCATGGACGTATATTCGGGCTATAATCAAATACCCATGGAAAAAAACGACAAAAGATACACAACTTTCATGACCGAATCGGGCAACTATAACTACAACGTAATGCCATTCGGCTTGAAAAACGCTGGCGCTACCTACCAAAGAATGATGAACAAGGTCTTCTAGGGAGAAATCGAGGACATGCTCGAAGTCTATATGGACGACATGATCATGAAATCCCGCGAGGAATCCGATCACATAACCCATTTGAGGAAAGTCTTCGAGTAGGCAATGAAGTATCAAATGCGTTTCAACCCGGAGAAGTGCACGTTCAGGGTACGAGCGGGCAAGTTCCTCGGCTTCTATCAAACAGAAAGAGGAATCCAAGCTAACCCTGACAAGTGCAGGGCCTTCTCCGAGTTCCCCACGCCAAACTCGAAGAAGTTCATCCAATCCCTCGACGGGATGCTCGCTTCGCTATCCCGTTTTGTGGCAAAGTCTGCTCAGCACGCACTCCCCTTTTTCAAACTCCTCCGCGAGGAGGCAGCTATCGAGTAGATGGAGGAATGCGACTAAGCCCTCCTCCACCTAAAGAGAGCACTATCAAAATAATCTATTCTCTCTCGACGAGATAACGATGAAACCTTGTATCTCTATCTCGCCGTCGCGATCGAGGCTGTCAGCGCCGAACTTATTCGTGAAACGTTCGACGGGCAGAAATCCATATACTTCACGAGAAAAGCGCTGCAGGGACCAGAGCTGAGATACCAACAGATAGAGAAAGTAGGTCTGGCCCTTATCAATGCTACAAGGAGACTGAGGTACTACTTTCTAGCCCACACAATCGTGGAACAAACGAACCAACCCGTGAAGTAACTGGTAGGCCGATCATACATGGCCGGCAGAATGCTCAAGTGGTCGCTGGAACTGTCAGAATTCGACTTCCAGTATGAGAGCAAAAAATCCCTCAAGGCTCAGGCGCTGGCCGACTTTGTCGAGGAGATGACATTGCCCGATTCCCCCAATTGTGGGGCTCGCAAATGGACAATCTTCGTCGACGGGGAATCCAGCTCGGCAGGAAGCGGGGCAGGTATCATCCTGGAAAATGAGGAAGGAATCCTCGTCGAAGTCTCGTTTACCTTATCTTTCCCCACTTCCAACTAGAGCTGTCAAAATGGGCCGCAGCCCATGGGCCGGCCCGCCGAGCCCAAAAAAAGTTAGGGCTTGGGCCTTATTTTTGGAGCCCATATTATTCCGGGCCTTTTTTAGCCCGACCCGAAAAAGCTCTAAAAAAAATGGGCCAGCCCGTATGGGCTATGGGTAGCCCGCCAGCCCGACAACTTTTTTTAAAAGAATTAATTTAACTATTTGGCCCATAATATAAATTAATAAATATATATAATTGGACCTAAAAAATAAATTTGGCCCAAGAAACATTTGGATACAATGTGTTAGTGCTTCTTTGGTTCGGTCCACACACACTTCAGTGACTCCACAACAGAAAAATTTGGAAACTTCTGGCCCAAACGGTACATTTAAGAGTGATGAATCTGATTACATTAAAGTAAAATGATTATTCATTAGGATTTATTAGTGATGAATCTGTACTGGGAATATTATTACTAAAGTGAATTTCTCTATATGTACTGGAAATATTAAAGTGAGGTTAATATAAACAAATTAATAGAGATTACGATAGAATATGATAGAGATTACTTTAGTGAATTTCTCTATATGTACTGGAAATATTAAAGTGAGTTTGATATAAAAAATTAATAGAGATTACATTTGAATAAAATAGAATAAAATATAATAAAATAGATTACATTTAAATATTAAAGTGAGATGTACATGCGCTTATGCAAGAATTTGATAGCTCTGTTTGAAAAATGTGTTTACAGTAAAATGTATCTATTACATTATGCTTATGCTACCAGAACATTAATTTCTATTACATTATATTACATTACAGTATTCTAAAATGAATATATTACATTAAGATCATTAAAATGAGTATTAATTTCTATAACATTATATATTAAAATGAGTATTAATTTCTATTACATTATATATTACTTAAAAAATGAATTTTTAATTTTTTTTTTTTAAAATGGGCCCGTTTAGGGCTGGGTAGCCCGCAGCCCAGACAGGGCTGGGCCTGGGTAGTAAAAAACGAGCCCGTATTCAAAATGGGCTTTTTGAGCCCGGCCCGAAAAAGCCTGAGGCCCGTTTAGGGCCGGGTAGCCCGTTTTGACAGCTCTACTTCCAACAATCAGGCTGAATGTGAAGCCTTCCTCGTTGGTCTACGCCTCGCCGAAGATCTAGGAGCCGAGGAAGTCGTCATCTGCACTGATTCTCAACTCGTGGCCCTCCAGGTTCGAGGAGAATATCAGGCCAAGAACGACAACTTGTCTGCATACTTGACCCTGGTCAAGGAAAAGAAAACAAAATTCACATCGGTAGAGGTAAAGCATGTTCCCCGCGAACATAGTGTCCGAGCAGATGTTTTGTCAAAGCTGGCGAGCACGAAGAAAAAGGGCGGAAACAAATCCGCCATCTAGGAAGTACTTCCTCGACCCAACATAGAGAAAGCTTCCACGACCCTCGACGTGCACGTCGTCAGCGACAACAACTGCTGGATGACCCCCGTCTACAACTACCTCACCAAGGACGAACTACCGTCCGACCCCAAGGAGGCCATCGTAGTCAAACGCAGAGCCTGCTCCTACGTCCTGGTTGAAAATAAGCTCTACAGGTGAGGGTTCTCCATCTGTCTACTCAAATGTGCCGAGGAAGATATGCTCTCCCACGTCCTGTGCGAGATCCACGAGGGGATCAACACCCAGCATCTCGGGAGGAGATCCCTCGCTAGGAAGGTTCTACGAGCAGGATATTACTGGCCAACCATTCAGCATGATGCAAAAGAGCATGTGAAGAAATGCAACAAATGCCAACGACACAGGGACATGCAATTGGCACCACCCAATGAACTCAAAGAAATGTCCTCCCTGTGGCCCTTCGCATGGCGGGGCCTGGATATCCTGGGACCATTCGTCGTAGGATCAAATCAGAATAAGTACCTGATAGTGGGTGAAGGAGCTGCACAATGAAGGCTAGACGAAACAAAGAAACAATGGGTCGAGGAGCTGCACAGCGTACTCTGGGCCTACCATACTACGCCTCACTCTTCGACCAGGGAAACCCATTTCCGTTTAGCGTACGAGACTGAGGCAGTAATCCTCATTGAGATACACATACCCTCAAAGCGAACTGAACCCCCCTAGACGAGGAGACAAATAATGAGGCATTAAGGGAGGAGCTCGATCTCGTCGAAGAGGTCCGATCAGGAGCAGCCCTCCGCGAGGCCTCACTAAAACAAAAAAGCACAATCAGGCACAACGCCAAAGTTATACGACGAGAATTCCAAGTAGGCAGTCCCGTCCTAAGAAGGAATCACAAAGATTCTCTAGAAGGCAAACTCGTCGTAAACTGGGAAGGGCCCTATCGTGTTCAAGCAAAATTAGAGAATAAGGCCTATTACCTAGAACAGCTCAACGGGAAGAACTTGCTCGACCATGGAACGCTGAAAAGTTAAAACAATATTATAGCTAAGGCCTTAATCGTCAGCTTGCTTGGTCGACACGAAAGCATAGCGTACCGACCACAAATGCGCGCCCAGGTACGGGTGCCATCTCCAAGACCCTAATCAGGGCGGAAGCATCCTGAGCTAGCATTGCCCTTTTGCTCCGACGGTCCATTTCCTCAAGCTTCAGAGACTCCACTTGAGGAATTGCTAAAGAAGTGCCTTCGAAGAACCTTTAATTGTGGAGGCACGGAGGCAGCTCGAACTTACTCTTCCCCCCTTCCTTGCTGAGGTCCATGACCTCACCCGTCTGTGTGCCCTTGGGCCTTGAATTAACAGGCAAAAGGGATGTATGGACGACTGGGGGAGTAGACGAGGAGGTCCCCGACCCCATTTGCAAAGGAGGCCCTCGCTTGCTTAGGCGGCTCTTCCTGATTATTATGCCACCCTTGCCCTTCTCCTGCGCATTTTTCACCATCCGTTCATGTGCAGAAGACATTTTACCTGCAAAAACATAACAAGCATATTAGTAAAAGGAAAGGATAACAGTCCAAACAAGCTAAGAAATAAAAGCTACCCTGTAAGTCTAGGGCATCATCCCGAGTGCGTCACTCAAGGAGCTCCTTCGTATTGATATAACGACTCTCAACCTTGAGCCCCCGATCTTCCTCGTAGATTGAATCCCCGCTCTTAGTCACACACTGAGCAGGGGTAAAATTGTTGACAAAACCCACCAGCTTCGCATATCCGGCCTTGTCATCCTCGTTCAACATCTCCAGGGTGGCGGTGTAACCATCCGTCCCCATGGTGAAATGGTCCCCGCTCCAGCAAAAGGGAAAACTCAACAATCTCTGCCCCTGGATCTTGCCATCCTCGTCGAGACCTCCCAGACGAACATGGAGTATGTAGCCCTCGCCGACACGGGCTCAATAATATAATACCTCTCCTTGAAAGTCCTAATGGACTCAGAAAATGTTTTAAACAACTTCCTCCCCTGCTTCAGGGAGACCCAGCCGAACTTCCTCCCCGAGACTTGTCGCTGGAGGTGGAAGACTGTAAAGAATAGGGGGAGGGTAGCTCCTATCTCCAGGAAGTCGCACATCAATTCAAATGCTTGAATGAAGGAAATGGAGTTAGGGTGCAGTTGCGAAGGGGCCAAATCTAGATGCACGAAGATCGATCTCTGAAAATCAGTGAAGGGCAACCTCAACCTTATCTCCTTGAAAACGTCTTCGTACATCGGGAACCTTTCCCCGTAGTCTGAAAAATACGGCCGTCCTCTCCGAGGAAATGAACCTTCCACTCCCCCTCAGCCCCCATCGTCGTGAAAGTATCTCTGGTGTACGAGG
Organism: Lathyrus tuberosus; assembly: GCA_022829125.1. Classification (NCBI taxonomy): domain Eukaryota; kingdom Viridiplantae; phylum Streptophyta; class Magnoliopsida; order Fabales; family Fabaceae; genus Lathyrus; species Lathyrus tuberosus. The sequence continues at coordinate 28,390 of JALAZF010001174.1, forward strand.
CAAAAACGGAGGCATGCTCCCCAGGTTCCGTGATAGACCACTCCTCCGCGGTAGTCCTCAAAGAAGGGGTTTCGTCAACATTGCAGGGAGTAGTGGTGTCTTTGGTATCACTATCCTCGAGGAGCTCTCCTCGGACAAGTCTCTAAGAATTTCATCCTCGATTTTACGGGCCATCTCCTTTACCTGAAAAGCAGAGGACAAAAGTGAATTCGATGACAAAGTCAAACCTACCCTTCCACCGCTAATCAAGTGAAAGGGCGCGTAAAGGCACGAGGACAACGTCCCCGGTCTAAGCCCTACTCAAATGGTACAGATACCACGCGAGAAGATGCCCAGGGTAATCCCTCTGACGCTCGTGAGGAGATCTTCTCCGGTTCGCTACCCAGAATATCAGTTGAAGGTCTACCGGAAAACTCACGAGTACACCGAAAAATTCATAGTTTCTGCCGGCGACAAACGCTACCGACGTCGCAACAACTTCAGAATCAACCTAAAGACCTAAGTTCCTAAGGTTCCGGAGACCCCATCGGCAGCAGAAAATGGCCAAACCACCGTCTGCCACCAACAATCGCCATAAACTGCTCCTACACTACCTAATTTCACCCTAACCACATGCATTCTAAGGAAACAGAAAATGGAAAAACACATAACAGAGATCAATTCAAGCAACTTACGTGGTCGAGGAAAAGGTTAAGGGGTCAAAGATATCTGGCCGGAACTTGTACGGTGGCTAACCGGTGGCTGGATGGCAGCGAACAACAGAATGTAGAGCAAGAGAACAAAGAAGAGAAAGAAGCGAAAAATGCAAATGAGCAGCTTCTCCTTCTATTTATAGACAACTTGTGGGCACGTGCACGAGCATGCGCGGCTTGGGGCATCATCATGACCCTAGCCTAGCCATCATGAGTATTAAATGCTGCACGTGGCTCGAGGCACACATGACACTTCACCTCTTCAGATCATATCAACCGTTGGGCTCCCCGCAAGCCAGGCACGCCAAACAACGTTACATGTCCCGCGGACACAAACTATCAGGCAATCTGTGTTTCTCCTGTGTTTCATTTGCATCTCATACCACAAACAAGATCACAATCTGTGTTTCTCCTAAGCACCTGTGTGATTCTCTTATTCTTACTTGCTTCTGTTTATCTAACCTCTAACCAAAAATACCAAAAATATGTTGCTGTTTGCTTGTTTCTCTCTCTGCGTGTTGTGCAGGTTTGTCAAAGACAAGGGCATAATTTCAAATCAAGTGTGGTTGTTCAGCTTTGATCCACTTCAGATGGATGTTTGACCTAATCTTGGTCAAACTATTAAGTAATTATTCCAAATGCGAGTTATTTGCACCAGTGGCTTATTTCTCAAGCAGTGACTGCCAAGTTGTTGTGTGGTTTTATTCATCAGGTTCATCTGAATTCATCAGTCCAAACTGTGTCCCTCTGTGGATTTATTTTCCCAGAAATTGTTCAAAATGGTTCAAGATTCATTTGATCAGAGATTCAGAGGATGATTTAGTCAAATGCCCGTTGTTCAGTTGTGGTTTATTCAGTGGTAGTTGTATGGCATACTTTATCAGAGGCTTGTGAAAAAAGTCAAGATTGGTTTTGGGCTAAAAATAAAGATCTGCTTCGTGATCCATTTTCATTTCCATTCCTTAAACCATTCCTTTTTCTAAACCAATTCCTTTTTCCATTCACATCTCAATTTCCAAATCCATCCCTACTCATTTTTTTTTCTAAATCCAATTACCTTTTTTTAAAACCATTTTTCCATATCCAATTATCAAAAGTCCATTTCACCTAAATCCATAATTTCATTTCTATCCATTTAATATCCAATTTAATTTTTTTAACCCACATTCTCAAATATCCACTTCATAAACCATTTCTCTTTTTAAACTAATTTCTAAACCATTTTCTTTTCCATTTCCCCATATTTTATTAACCAATTATCCGTTTTTTTTTTCCTAAACCAATTCATGTACAAAATTAATTCCAAAAAGTACAAGGCCCATTTCCTTTTTTACCAAACAAAAAAAAAGATTACAATTGGAGCCAATACAAACATACACGACCCATGAGATTTTTCTTAAGCTACACCAAACCTCACGTTGCCACTTCCAAACTCATCCACAATACAAAGCAAATGAGAAAAAAAGGTAGTAATGAGCAAGCCACTTCACAGAATTTCCAAGCCACACTCCCAGCTTGTTTACACGCTGAAAAAAAAAAAAAAAACAAAACACTACACAAGTCATAAACCAAATAAGCCAGTACTACAAATTTTTCTCAAGCCATAACATAAATTCACAAGTTTGCTACCAAGCCAGCCTCCCACAAGCCATTGCAAGACTTTGCACAAAAAAAATAATACCAGCTGCTACTACCTACGTAAGCTACACGTGCCAAATTGTAAGCATCTCACGTAAATAAATCCCAGCCGTAAATACAAGCCAAGCCGTCCAAACTTCAAGCCAATCTCCAGCGAGCCATGCCCAACGCAAATCACTCAAGCCAAAACTCTGCACAAAACTCAGCATCACACGAGAAAAACTGCAACCAAAACGCAGTGAAAGAAATTGCGAAGAAGAACAAAACGACATAGCAATCGAAACATCACCAACAGCACCAAAACGCGAGAAAATTCACAAAAACGGCAGCAAATTAACAATATTTTCAATTCAAATTCTCACTTCCAACTCTTTAAATAGAGGTTGAATTCACCTTTATTCTTCAAGCTTGAACAGCCTCTCGAATCCCTGCAGAAAATTCACCAATAACCAATTCGGAGCTTCAACCATCTTCAATTCCATAACTTCAAGCTTCAATCAAAAACTCAAAAAAATTTCTGCAACTCCATTCAACTACAAACCGCCCATCACTTTAATATCAACATCTTCAACAACAACACGCACGCCTTGCACAAATTCACCGTACAACATCAACACTATCAACCAAATTCATCGAAATCCGCAACAACAAAAGCAAGAGAAGGAAAGAAGGAGAAGATTTGAAGTGCTACTAACCAACTTCGGAGGTAATTTGAAGATTTTTGCCGAAACTCTCGCGGTTTCAATTCGATCTACCGAAGCACTTTCATTCGAAATGGATGATGTATTTGGAATCTACACATTATTCCGATCGTTTCTGTGCAAAAAAATTTCACCGCCGCTCTGCCGTTGATGAGCCCTGACCGTCGTGTTCCCTCTTCTGCCGCCGTGCTACAGTTCGGCCGTGTGAGATTTCAAGAAGAAGAAGATAACTTTGTTTCTCTTTTTTTTTTTTGATATTATGGTTTTTTTAACATTTTTGTTTTATTTTTTTTAAAAGTCAAAGAAGTTTGGGCTTTGGCCCGTTCCACATTTTCTTCCTACCACCTCCTCTTTTCATTTAAACCTCCTCTCTTTTTTTTATTTTCTTTGAAAATTTCTTTTAATTCCTTTTTTGAAAAATTTATTCTCTTTTTTTATAAATATTAACATTTCTTTTCTTTTTCTTTACTGTTTTTTTAGAAAAAAAATCTCTTGAAAAATATTTCAAAATATATTTGGCTTTATTTTTAACTTTCTCATTTTGATGAGATTTCTATTTTTGGTGAATTGTTGGTTGTGCGGATCATAAATGTTAGATCCACTTTTTTTCATTCTTTTTCTTTTTGATCGATGAAAGTCTAAAAGATCTTGGAATTTCTTTGTTGAATTTCGATCAAGACGAGATCGTTACCATTTTTTCTTTTCGTGCGGTATTGCTTTCGGATGACGATTTACATATCGTTCATCTAGCATGCATTAGCACAAAGAGTTATTGACCGACCTCATTGTAGGGTAATTACTCCGTAAATTACTCGGCGATTGCTTAACATAGCACAATATTTGTCTCGCATCGGAAAACTATCAAGAATAGTTGATTATTTGTCTTTTGGTTCAAAACTTATGAAACTTGTTGTTAGGAGGTTTTGGTCTTATCAATCCTCTAATGAGTTCTCATTAATCTTGACCTAAGTGCAATTATTCAATTATAATTTATCACTAACTCTAACAACTAATCACTAACTTACTAATATTACTATTGAACTAACTTCTTTACAATTCTTTCTCGCTCTCTATCTCTTTTACTTTTATGCTTCATTTTTATCATTTCATATCATATTTATGCTTCCGCAATTTGCCCTTTGTCCGTTGGACATATGTTTATGCTTCCGCAATTTTTCCTTTGTCCGTTGGACACATGTTTATGCTTATGCCTTTTTCTCTTTGTCCACTTGGACCAAAAACGTTAATAAAGGCCAAAACCTCTAAAAAAACTTGTGCTTCTAATCTTGGACTATGGTTATTATCCTTTGCAATGGACATAGATCTTTGCACCTGGACCTTGGACTTCAATGCTATTCTTGAATCCTTAAACCTAGACCTTGGACATCCAATGCAATTCTTGGAACCTTGGACTTAGAACTTAGGACCTTTCTCCCTTTGCTTTGGAATTATGGTTCGAAGACTACGAAGCTTACTTGTGTGGTTAGGCTATCCTTACTTAGCTTTTACTTTATGCTTTAGGATAGTCACTTCTTCTCCACCCATTCTTCAATTTTCAAACTTTCACCTCTTTCATAATCAAATCTTGACTTTGTCAAGTGATTTTACTCTTTTCTTTTCATTTCTTAACAAATGCTAAACTACATAAGCATATTGACACCTTTTTCAAAAGACTTAAAAAACATCAAACTCATCAAACTCTCTTTTTGTGCCCTCGTGCACTTTTTCCTTTAACTTTTTCATAAGTTTAGACATGATTCATTTCTTTAAGCGGAATTATTCGCTTGGAAATGACGACTTGTCTTTACATTTTAAAATCAACCAAACAAACAATTTTCATTCTTTGTACCACGAACTATGGGGTTTTGATCCTACATTGCACATCATGGGTACGTAGGCATGAGACGACAAGTCTCTCCAAACACAAAAATCTTAAAAAACAATTTCTCTTCTCATCTCCTCAATCACTTTTCAAGCAACTTTTTCAGACCAAAAGCGGTAGATATTTCAAAGGGTTCCTATAGAGTACTGTAGACGTTTTGGATGCTAACACCTTTCCATTGCGTAACCAACCCCCCTTACCCAGACTCTCTTCACTTGTTCTTGTTGTAGAGCTTGTGTAGGTTTTGTTCGCTGCGGTGGCGACTCTTGCTTTTCGAGTTAAGTTAATCAATAGCTTACACTTACGATTTTTGCCGCTACAACCGTAGAACAACCTAATCTCGTCGACAAGTGATGACCATTTCTGGACCTCCTCGGGACTACGAACTACCCTTAAGTCATCACTCCCATGCTCAGAAGCAACAACTTGGGGGGCTTCTGTTCCGGACTGGCCCAATGACTAGGCATGGCCCATTACACTTCTGCTCCCAGAATGACCCAATTGCCTAAGTCCAGCAAATTTAGGGAAGCATTTACATTTCTGCCCCTCCACCGGGCAAGGCTGGTCAGATGACCCTAAGGGTCAACTGCCCCTCCTCGGTAGTTCATGCTCGTCACGCACGGTTCCACCATCTAGAAACAGTCAAGACGCCCGTGCCCGCAACTGCACCTCTGCCCGGGGCAACGGCTAGTTTCGGGCACCTTTGCTCGTCCCAACGTCTAATTTATGGCAGTTACCTATTCTTCGGGAAACGATTATCTCGCCCCGAAAATAGGGACCAATGGCCAAGCGCTGAGGGCACTATAAAATTCCTCTCATTTGAGAGGGTCAGGTATTCTAATCATCCTACGAAATACACACTTTGTACTTTCCTTATCTTTCTCTCGATTTTTACTTGAGCATCGGAGTGCCTTGCAGGTAAACCCCCTTCTCATCTTTCACACCCAGCATCGCAGACGTCATCTCTGACCCACTTCAGGTTCTGATCAGTCGTCAAGACCAGTTTACATAAACACTATAAATTGAAAATTTTTGTTCCGTTCCAGCCTCTTATTTTCAATCACAAAAAATCTCAGAAAATATTGAGCATTTTAAAACCATATAAATGGTGAAACAAAGCTAACAACTCAAACTATTTAAATAGTTCAAATTCAAACTTGCAATGCATGTATAAAAGCTTCTATATTACAGTTTTATGAGAAAAAATACAGGTTGAATCAACTTGAAAGTTTTTATTTCCCTGTTCCATTCGGGAAAAATGTTAAGCCCATAAACCATTGACAAAGATTTCGGTTTGCATAAAGTTATTCATTGACAAATCTACAAAGATTTCGGTCTGCATAAGCATTATAACGATTGAAGTTTTTTTGTTTCGGTTTGCAGAAAGTTATTCATAAGATGAAGAAAATTGAAAGTTTGTAGTAAGATTTTGTGAACTTCAGATTTCAAGAAGGTAGAGAAGAAGATAGAGAAGTACCTTCAGTTGGATGAAGAAGATGAATATTTGTCTTTAAAACTACACAAATTCCTGTCTGAAAATCAGTAAACATATTACATTTGCCACAAATGTTCATTTTTAACCAAGAACATATACATACCTTTACTTGTATGAAAGAGAGATGAAGCATTTTTGTAAGAAAGAGACAGATGAAGAAATCCTTTGGAGAAGAAGAAACGCAGAGTTAAGAAATGGGGGAGATATATATATATATATATATATATATATATATATATATATATATATATATATATATAGAGAGAGAGAGAGAGAGAGAGAGGTGTTTCAAAACCCTATTTAAAATGTGAGAGAGAAATGTAGAGCCAAGTACAATGTGATGTGATGATGCATTGGTAGTAGAGAAAGTTGAAAAATTAGGATTGAAGTAGTTAGTTTGGAACCAAATAGACTCAAATGTGGTTTTATTTATTACATAACTGAAAGAAAGTAGAAGAAATAGAAACCAAATTGGTTGATGGAGCTAGTTTGGTTCAAAAAAGTAAGTTTTTGACTCAATTTGCCCCCATTTTAGAGATGTGTCAAAATTATAGGTAAGGGCATACATGAGATTTCCACAACATGTTATTTTCTTATATTATAGACTGCCTCTGTCGCAGTCTTTGCCATTAAAGAACTACCCGTAGTTACATCCAAAATAAGTTTTAGTTGTGGTAGAAGTCCATTTTGAAAGATATGGATTTGAGTAAGTTCGTCAAAACCATAACCTTGACATTTCCTTAGCATTGACTTGTACTGCTCCCATGCTTCATTAAGAGATTCACTTGCACCTTGAGAAAATACCGTAATTGAAGTCTTTGCTTCCATAAACCTGTTGTGTGAAAAGAATCTCTAAAAAAATTTCTCCTCTAACACATTCCAATCAGTTATTGTTTGAGTAGGTTTATCAAGATACCATTCTTTTGTTTTTCCAATCAAAGAATGAGGGAATAATCTCTTGAACACCTGTTCTTCTTCCGCTTCTATAACTCTGATTGCATCGACAATCTCATAAAACTTGGTAAGGTGAGTGCATGGGTCTTCATGATTAAGCCCTGTGAAATTATTTGCATACAAAATTTGAAGTATTTCGATCTTCATCTCTGAGTTTCTTGCATTGTTTGAATCAAAAGTAAAGATGTGATCGTTTATAACAATAATATATATATATATATATATATATATATATATATATATATATATATATATATATATATATATATATATATATATATATATATATATTTTTAAATAATAGTATGTATAGCGTTACTATTAATTCTTTTGAAAAGTTGTGCATATGGAGATTCTAATGTTAATAAAAATATTATTAGCTACTGCATATTCAATTTTATTATTTGACAAACTAAAATATATTTTATGGTATTTTTGTGGTAAACACTATAATTTGAAATTTTCATTTTTTTTAAGCACCATGTTTTTTGTCTGGTTAAAGATGTCATTGACTTTTATATAATATAGAATTTAATCGATTTTTTATATTAATTTAATATACAAAGATGATTCATCAAAACACATACACGATTAAAATTGTGACATAATATTATTATTTATTTTATTCTTAATATATTTTTAAAAAACTTATTTTGTTTTTAAATATAAAAATGTCATTATTAAATGTATTTATATTCACATTAATGACATTATAAATATTATTTAATATACATTAAAAATGTCAATATTTCATACTAAAGATACATGATGCATTTGATACTTGATCAATATGGTATATATATTTAATATGATAGTCAAAATTTGAATAATATAAATGGTTCTGAATCAATCCCAAAAACAAATTCATTTATCACATATTATAGATTAAAAAACTAAATATTACTTTGAAAACATGTTTCAGAAAAGAGATTTTAAATATTTGTGCAATGCTTGCGTGTAAATTTGTGAAATCTTAGTAGTATCAAGTAGAGTACTAAGGTTCTACTTGCATGTACAGCTAAACATGCTACTGGGCAGGGAAAAACAACTTTTGAGGTAGTCATAATTTGAATATCATATCTCCCAACCTTACTGTGTAGATGTAGACATCTCTTTTTTTATTGGCATTCAGTCATAAAATGAATAAAAATAACATGTACAACCTCAAAAGATGTTTTTCACGATGGAAGGTGTGAAAAAGGTTGGGTAATTATTGTTATCTTTATTATATAATGTTGTGTGAAAATTCATTGGAATTAGAAAGTTTTTATGACCCTACAATATGTATAAGGGATTTCATGACTTGATAGACATTATTATCCTAACAACAAATATATTATTATTTTCACATTGAGCAAATATGTGTAAGGGATATTCTCATTGAGCAAATATATTATTATTTTCACTAAAGACAAAGTAGCTAATAACACATATTGTTGGTATACATTTAGTTTGGATTTGGAATAATAAAAAAGTTGTGAATGGAAATAACATTAAAATATACTTTTAATTATGAGTATGACTATAACTACACATGCAACATGTATTTAATTTTTACCATACACATAATCATACATTTATATTGTGACAAACAATATAGCGCAAGCAAAAACTATCAAAACACACACATAAAACTATCAAAACACACACATGAACTTAGAACATAGTGGCTACCCACATATATAACATCTAATTTTCTATTAAATTTTATTTTAAGTCTAATTAATTATTAAAATTATTATAAAACCAATTTATAAAGCCAAGAGTACTCCATCTTTGTAGACCTTATTTATTATGTTGTGCATTTAAAATTTAGATCTATATATTCTATCACAGTTGATAATTATTGAATGTCAAACATGCTTTAAATTGATCCATATTTATTGACATGTTCTTCATCTCATTTGTTATGTTTTATTGGATTTACTCCATGTTTTCATGTTATTCTTCAATATTGATGAAAATACCTTTGGTTGCTTTGATTTGTGTGTTATTTTGTAGGAATTAGGCATAAAACATTAAAGTGTGATACACAAGTAAATGGACAAGGAATCCAAAGGAAAAGAAGAGATTCAGCATGTTCGCTAGGCGAATAGCCAACGAGGATTTGAGGCAGTAGGAAAAGGGAACTAAGTTCGCTGAGCGAACTTGAAGCGAATGTTCGCTGGGTGAGGTTGCAGCGAAGGACCAGCGAACCATCACAAATTTGAGGCAGTAGCTAAAGGACCATAAGTTCGCTGTGCGAACTTGTAGAGAAGTAGTTCGTTGGACGAAGAATTGCTCACACAACGAACTTTGTGAAATCCTCAGGGCCGGTTTAACAGTTCAGAGGCACTTCAGGTGCCATAAAGTAGAGTTCGCTGGACGAACTTGACAGATTCTAGTTGTACTATGTAAGTACTTTTCACACTTTTTGGGGATCATAACCCATCACTACGCCAAAATTGATATTTTGTATCACCTAATTTAATAGCGCTTTTAAAGAAGGTGCTATTAAAAAGGAAACAAACACATCTATAATAGCACTTTATGGTCGGAGGCTATTATATTGGAGAAATTTCCAAAATATTAAATTGATAAATAATAATGGTTAAATTAACCAAATAAATGGTCAAAAGTTGCAACTGTCTAGAATAGAACCAGAGACCCTATAATGATTGGGTGCGTGGTCAAAAGGTGCAACCACCAGATCAACACAACTTTTCATGAAAAAGTTTGTTGTTATTGATATACAATGGTTTGTGAATGGTCATGTTGGAATCAAATGAAGCATTGTTTCTCCACACCAATCGGTACAAATTTTCTTATAAATAAAGATACTTGTCATCCATAAAAGATATACGAAAATAAATATTTTCAGAGCAAAAAATTATATCTAAGTCATTTCTTTATTTTTCTAGTGCACGGGAATAAATGAGGAAACTTTATTAAGTAGAATATCTTTAATCGACATGCTTAATGTGAAATTGCGATTCATGTTAAGGTTTCCAAAGTATCCTGAAGGAGATTCACCGTTTAACCCATTTGCATCCAATTTGCATAAATTGGTGGGGGGCGAATCGAACTTAAAGCTTAGTGTAAACACACGCTTTGGAATTTATTTTGTGCAACTTTCCTCCTAACATCTTCATCTTCTTCTTACTCAAATTTTGCAACAGACCCCCAACACAAGATCTAACAATCTTTAGGTTCGATTTTTTATTTTCGATGTTGATCCATTCTTTATTTATAATTAATATTAAAGTATGCAACTTTAAAGAAGATGTTAACAACTTTCAATGATGGTGAAAGGTAGACAATTAATTCATATAATTTTTAAATTGTGGAATTTTAATTTATGATTTTTTTTTTGTTGTGATTAATTTGTGGTTGGAATTTTGATGGAGAGATAAACATACATTATTATTTATTCATATCCATGGTGAAAGGTACATAACTATATTAAATAAATATGTCATTCATATGCTGATTTCTAAATTGTCAAGTATGTGAATTTGAATGTATGATGCATGTATTGGTAATATGATATGATGTAAATAAAATGTTAGAAATATCAAGGACATGTTTAAATTGCATTTTAGTTTGTTCAAGAATTTATTAAATTTAAAATGATTTATCTTATATTATATGTGTATCATAATATGAAAGTATTATTTCTTGTTCATCTTGATATTAAAAGTAGTTTTGATATATTTTAGATTATTGTAAATTGACAAATATTTATGGAGAAAAGTTATAGAAAATATTAATGATGTGAATTCATTGTTTACTTTGTATTGTGATTTTTATTTGGATATACCATAGAATATTGTTAAATATGAAACATGAATTTATCACATAAATTTTTTTATGCATATTAGTTATGCAAGAAAGTTGTTTATTTTAAAAGAATAGAAATAAATTCTATGGTGTTGTGTTTATATGGAGTTTATGAATTACATGGTTGAAATAACTTCATGAAATAAAAGTTAGTCACGTAAAATTTGTTTAATCGTTTGTCGATTGATATAAATGTTTAATGCATTAAATATATTTCAGATATATTTAAGTGGAAGTAAAACTTCAAATTAAAAGGTTAGCAAATAAAGAATGACATAAAATTTGTGTATATGACAAAATGAATGACAAAAGTGTCATGATGATAATTTATCGAAAATATCAAGAATATAAAACATATGTTGTTTATGGAAATTGTACTAATATGACAAAAGTGTTATGATTTGATGATAGATGACAAATACTATCAAGAGTACATAAAGTAATCATATGCATGATTAGTTGAAAATTGAATATTCGGAATTTATTAAAGTTTGGAAAAATCTTGCAATTCTTTGACGAAAGGATTGACAAAGATATGATGTCTTTGGATATTATTGAATACAATGAAGACATCATTAGGGATGTGGAACATGCCCATATATAATTAATCACCAATAGTGGAAACTCAACTCACACTTGATTAATGTTAAGTTTGAGTTCAATGATGAAAGTACACTGATTAGAGTGATTGAAGTGCTTAATGATAGATACATCCCAATGGGTGAAAGTACTTGGACCATAGAATAAGTGTTGGTAGGATGAGGTTTTCCTCTTAATAGACATATAGTATATGTTTGCTGGAATGCATAATTATGGGTGCATTTATGATATAGTCTACCTATATGAGAATTGAGTGGTGCCGCTTCATAGAGTTCAAGGGCTTGGATCTTAAATTCTCATGAAAAGGATATGAGACACAAGGCCTTATTAAATGTGTCATATTAATAATTCGATCATGGTACTGAGATTTCATGTGTGAGTTATGCACGCTTGTTCTAATGAGTAATTGGTTCAAAGCTTGTCTACCAATCTATTCGGGGATGAGTAAAAACTTAACTTACTAAGTATTGGTTCAAATCGTAAGATACTTTTATCTAAAACCATGAAATTTCCTGAATAATGGATTTAGATATATTTTGAAAATGGTGGGGGATTGTTGGAGAAATTTCCAAAATATTAAATTGATAAATAATAATGGTTAAATTAACCAAATAAATTGTCAAAAGTTGCAACTGTCTAGAATAGAACCAGAGACCCTATAATGATTGGGTGCGTGGCCAAAAGGTGCAACCACCAGATCAACACAACTTTTCATGAAAAAGTTTGTTGTTATTGATATACAATAGTTCGTGAATGACCATGTTGGAATTAAATGAAACACCGTTTCTCCACACTAATCGATACAAATTTTCTTATAAATAAAGATACTTGTCAGTCATAAAAGATATACGAAAATAAATATTTTCAGAGCAAAAAATTATATCTGAGTCATTTCTTTATTTTTCTAGTGCACGAGAATAAATGACAAAACTTTATTCAGTAGAATATCATTAATCGATATGCTTAATATGAATGTGCGATTCATGTTAAGGTTTCCAAAGTATCCTGAAGGGGATTCGCCGTTTAACCCATTTGCATCCAATTTGCATAAATTGGTGGGGGCGAATCGAACCTAAAGCTTAGTGTAAACACACGCTTTGGAATTTATTTTGTGCAACTTTCATCCTAACATCCTCATCTTCTTCTTACTCAAATTTTGCAACAGACCCCCAACACAAGATCTAACATATTATAGGGTACAGAGAATGTGATTTTGATAGCAGTTTGTAAAAAAATGATATTATTAAAGTTCACTAAGATAACGCTTTCTTTAAAACGCTATTAATATTCTTCACTAAGATAGCAATTTTTTTTAAAACGCTATGAATATTTTTCACTAAGATATGGCTATTTAAGAAACACTATTATTTGACTATCCTATTATTTGATATCCCTAATATCCCATTATTTTATCCCAATTCTATCCCTAATATCCCAAAAATTATTTCAAAATTATCCCATTATTAATAACCATTTAAAGAATAAGTCCCTAATTTTAATATGCCTAATTATTCAAAAATTAATCTATAATTTAAATTCCTAATTTTTGTCTCTTAACCCCATTTTAATTATAATTATCCAAAGAATTATATAATCATTTCTATGAGTCCAAATATAAAATTATCTAATAATACTTTTTACAATTCCCCTTTTTATATTGCATAGAATTGTTTAAGATGTTAGCTAAAGGGACAAAATCTACGTAATAAGTTTTAATAAAATTCAGATTAAACTGTCATTACACTAAATAAATGACAAATTGAAATAGGATTAAAAATGCAAATAATTAGCTTAAATAAAAATATTTGAATTAGATTATGAGTTACTTAAAGCAGGATTTAATTTTGTATTATTCTTTTATTTTGGCCACTGGATCAATGACACATAGCTGTTCTTTTTTAAAAAAAAACTTAATTAATCCTCAATTGTTTTCTCTTCCTCAGATTCATGACCACACTTCCCTCTTTCCCAACCTCTTCTTCTTTCACTTGATGTCTCACTCATCTTTTTTCCCTTTTCTTTCTCCCAAACCCTCACATTCTCAACAACAATTCTTCCCCTCTCACATGCCAAGCAACACATATATTGATTAAATGAAAATGATATCGACTACATGATCTCGACGGGGAAAGTAGCGACTAGAAAGGGTGAAATCAGCGGTGATGGCGGTTGGAGTGATGGCAAACGGCGCGGTTGTATTCGAAGGGTCACTAGCGAGTGGGTCGACGGGGCAAGGGAGAATCGCGTGGTGCATAGTGGGTTTCGTGGCGGCGCGTTGGTGTGGCTGAATGTGGTGTTGCGCGATCGGAAAGACGAACGGAGGGAGGGTCAGACTCGCTCGTGGGTTGTGATTTCGTTGTTCAGTTTTCCAACATGGGTTTGTTTGAGTTTTGGCTTCGTTTCCGTTTGTGATTTTGTTTACAAAGTTTCCTTTCTCTATTTTTGAATTAGATTTTGTTTATGGTTTGATAATGATTGGTGTGACTTAGTGTTGGGAACTACTGTTATCGTGTTTTGCCTTCCCTGAGTATTGTTTTGTCTATTTGTAATTGATTGTTGTTAAAAAAATGTTGAATCTATGGTTGTGTTAGTGACTATGAAGGTGTGTATTTGGCTTTCAGGATTTATATTTGTTCTTGAATAAGTGGTTCTATTTTATTTTCAAATATTTTAGTTGGTTAGTCATTATTTTTTATGAATTTAATATCTTAAAATGCAAATGCCATATATATATATATATATATATATAGACCAAAAGAATGATTTTGTGTAAAAAAAAAGTGTACTACAATAGCGTTTTGAAGAGAGAGTGCTATTAATGAAACATACTATAATACCACTTTTATAGAAAAGCGCTATCAAACATGTGCCTTATAATAGCGTTTTGTTTAAAAATGCTATCGAAATCAAAGCAAAATACATTTTATAAAATGCAAAATGTATACTTCTGTAGCGCTTTTGGAAAAACGCTATTAAATACCGGTACTATAATAGCGCTTTTGGAAAAACACTATTAATTACCAGTATTATAATAGCGCTTTTAAAGTGCTATTAAACGAAAATATTTACGATAGCAGTATGATTAATAGCGCTTTTAAGCGCTATCAAAAAGCAAAAAAAACGCTATTAAATAGCTTTTTTGTAGTAGTGCATTTTTCACCTCAAAACTGCATTTCTCAGCATTTCTTTACCAAAAGGTGATATTTTGCAAATAGAAGCTAGATTCGCATCCTATTTCAATTCTTCGATGTTGATGCTCATTCATCTTCTCTCCTTAATAGAGTATTACAACCTAAAACATAAAGACTCAATAGCAACGAAAAATGCCAAGCTTCAAAATGAAAGGTAGGACTTTCCACATACGGAGAAAGCCTCTTTAAATAACAACAATTTCCCAGTATAAAAATCATAGTAGGGTTTTGGCGTGTAAGTGGTTGGATACAAAAAACGCATAAATATCAATCTTCATAATGATGATTATGAATCTTTATTGAAATAAATCTAATTAAATTTAAATCTATTATGAATAATAATTATAATATTGCTAAAACGAATTTAGGATCAATCTTTTTAAAACTAGTATGCGCTTTAAAACTAGATCTTTGATTGAATAAAAAAGGAAACAAATCTTGAAAGCACGAGGTACACACCAATACAACTTGAGGGAAAGTAACGAGTTCGGGACAATATGTCTCATATAATGTCAAAACATCAAAATTAACATGCTGCTTTCCATAAATACACCATTAAACACTTTGATATAGAATTTCTCACATCTTGTTTAACATGTTGCCTACAAAATATTGACAATTACATTTAATAACATTGTGGTCTCGTAATAGATTAGTAACGACTCTTTTGAAAACCTTCATTTTTTTGTATCACATAATTGATTATACCATTGACATAATCTATTATGAGCTTTAAAAGGCCCATGGATCCTTTCCTTTTTAAGTCATATTTTGTCCTATAAATATAGGGTTTCCCCTAATTTAATTACACACCAAAATATGTATTCTAACACTTCTCTCTCTCTCTCTCTCTCTCTCTCTCTCTCTCTCTCTCTTTCCCTCTCCCTCTCTTCACTTTTGCATTAGTTCTTTTGAGAGTAAAGTCTTTCACCTATGAGATCTTTGGGTCTAGTGTAAGGGCATTATTGTAAATTATTGTTAGTGCGGAATTTGTTTTGGTTGTGAGCTAAGCTAATTTAAAAACTCTTGTTTGGTTGTTGAGGTGAACTTGTTAAAACCTTTGTTTGGTTTGGAGGTCTCCGTAATTAAAAATCTTGTTTAGTTTGTGAGCTTAGCCAGGTATTAAAAGCTCTTAGTTGGTTCGAGTTTATCCTCGTGGTAAAATCTCTTGGTTGTGAAGTCTCTGTGATTTAAACTCTCATGCTTGGTTAAGGGGAAAACCATTGGAAAACTCCATCCTTTTGTAAGGAGATTTTGTGGCCAAAATATTTCAAAAGCTCGCATCATAGTGGAAACTATCAAGAAGACGTTCTTGGGGGAGAGGAGTAGGTCAAATCATTAGGTAGAACCTCTATAATTATCTGGCGAATCATTATCTTTCCTTATTTATTTACATTTCAGATATTTAATTTCGATGTATTTCTTTGTGTCTACTTTTCTTTATTCCGCTGATTTTTCTTTGTTTGTTTTACAAACTAGTTTAAAACCTTGATTTTATCAAAGATTTTTATTCAAACATTATTTTTCAATTTCACACAATTCACCCCTCTTTTGTGTTTGGAGTCACTTGTCCAACATAACAATGGGAAAGGAAACATGCTCTTATAGGGAAAGCCCTTCAAAAAGTAGGATTATATTAAGTAATTTCTCTTGACCACATTAACGCTAAAGTAGATGCCATGTTTCAAAATTTTGATAATCTGAGCGTTAATGTTGTAGCCCTTACCAACCCAACGTGTGAAATTTGCGTAGTAGCCGATCACATTGGTACGACATGCCAAGTGATGACAATGGGAGGAAATTTTTAGGGCACCATTAACTATACAACGCTAGTTTGAGGGGCCATTCTAGCTTTTCATATAATAACACCTATCTCCAACTCGTATATAATCCTACCATAACTGGTCCTTTTAGTTTTCAAGGAAATATGGGTGAAAACGCTCATGTGAAGTTCAATTTGGAAATAATTATAGAAATTTCATCATATGTCATACCAAACGAATAATGAATTTAAAAACCAAAACCGACATATGAGTTTAGTTTTGAATAAGTTAACGTCCAAAGTGGATTCTATAGCCACATATAACAAAATGTTAGATAATTATATCTCTCAAGTGGCGCAACAACAAACCTCATCTCTTGCTTCTGCCGGAATATTTCCAGGACAACTTGTGCAAAATCCAAAATAACATGTGAATGTTGTCACTATAAGAAGCAAAAAAGAATTGGAAGGCGCTTGTGAGAAAAATAATGAAATCAAGGAGAGTGAGAAAACATAACCTGCAGATGAGGTTGTGGAAGAATAACAAGATAAACCTTATGTATCTCCCCCGCCATATAGGCCTCATATCCTATTTCCGCAAAGATTATCAAAAGCCAAGATAGAAGAGAATTTCAGAAGTTTTTTTAGTCTTGAAAAAGTTGTATATCAACATTACTTTCATAGAATTATTATCCCAGATTCCATCTTACGCTAAATTCTTTAAGGAAATTCTATGAAACAATTGGAAACTAGAAGATACACAAAAATGTAGTGTCGACTAAAGAGTGCAATTCTATAATACAAAATAAGCTGTTGGGAAAAATGTGAGTTGTTGAGAATCAAGTATGAGTTCTAAGTCCCACATTGCTTAGAAAAGTGGAGGTTGAGCACTTTATAAGTAAAAGGACCCATACACCTATCACCTTAAGATTTTGGGTGAATATGTGGTGTCTCTCTCACTTGTTTGGGTGAGTCTTTGACCCAATGTGAATGCTTCCTCCTCTTGATGCCCATCAGTGGTATCAGAGCCTGGTTCGAGTAAGGGACCGACTCCTTGTGTCGAAAGTCTTCCTGACATGTTGGTCAGGCGGTGTGTTTCGTTGAAGTGCCCATGACGAGATAAATGTGTCTCTCAACGGCGGTACAAACATGTGGATGAAAGAGCTTCCGCTTGAGGGGGAGCATAGTGGATGAGCTCACACTTGAGGGGGAGATTGTTGGGAAAAATGTGAGTTGCTGAGAATCAAGTATGAGTTCTAAGTCCCACATTGCTTAGAAAAGTGGAGGTTGAGCACTTTATAAGTAATATGACCTATACACCTATCACCTTAAGGTTTTGAGTGAATATGTGGTGTCTCTCTCACTTGTTTAGGCGAGTCTTTGACCTTTAGGTGAGTCTTTGACCCAATGTGAATGCTTCTCCCTCATGATGACCCATCACAAGCTTCCTCTAAAATTGAAAGATCCCTAGAGTTTTTCAATCTTGTGTGTTATAGGAACAATGTGTTTTGAGAGAGCCTTATATGACTTAGGGAAGAGTGTGAGCTTGATGTCTTTATTAGTCTAAGAAAAATTAGGCTTTGGCGAGATGAAGTCCACCGGAATATCTTTGCATCTAGCAGACATGTCTGTCAAGTGCCTAGTAGGAATTGTGGAAGATGAACCAATAAGAATAAGGCATCTTATCAGTCCCAAGGATTTCTTCATAATGGATATACAAGTAGATTATGAAATTCCAATCCTATTAGGAAGACCCTTCCTTGCTAGAATTGGGGAATTCATAGATGTTAAGCTTGGGAAACTCACATTTGAAGTAGGGGATTAAAATATTGAGCTCTTATTGTTCAAATTTATAAAAGCCATACTTTTAAGGACTTTTGCAGCAGATTCAACATAGTTGAAAAATAGTCTAGTGAATCCCTATCTGAATTGTCCCCTCCAGACATAGTGGAGGTATACCTAGACAGTGATATTATCCAGAGAAGCAAAGGTGAAGTAGTTGAGACTTATGATAAAGTATTGGATAAAATTCTTGTCACTCAAAACCAAAGCTTTAAAACAAAAGGCTTGGCACTAGCATACAAGGCAGTCTCAAAAGCGATTTTTTTTTACCACCAGACCTTGAATATGAACCACCTCACAAAATCAAGAAAGAAAATGGTAAAGCATATGATAAATTATTGGATATGTTCAAATGGAACCCTAAATTTGTTGGATACAATTTTGAGGATTCAAGTTTGAAGAAAGCACCCTCTTGATCAAGAGGGTCGAATGATGTAGTTAATGAGCTTAAAGAAGCATTGTGTGGGAGGCAACCCACAAAATTGTGTGATTTATTTTGCTTGTTTGTTTATTTTTGTAGAAATAAAATGAAAGTTTCATAACAAAGAGCACATCCTTCTCATACTAGATAATAAATGTCAACAAATGCTAATCAATAGTGGGGTAAAACATACAAGTGGTGCAACAAAGTCAAAGCCTTTTTCCACTGCCTCTACCATAAAGAATTTTGAGTTTATCTATCACTTTTCATTTTATTTCTACTAAGACATTGGGTACAATTTTTAGTTAAAGTATGGGGGGATCTATAGCTTTTTAGCTTGTTGTTTGTTTATTTTATTCGTGTGGTTGGGTCTATGTTGTTGATCATTCTTTTCCATTGCTTAAATCATTTTGATAAACTCTCAAAGTTTTTGAATTTTTTTATTTAATTGTACAAAAAAAGTATTTGATCCATGAAAAGCGGTTTGAGGCTAAGGACTTTGGGAAAAACATGGTAAATTGAAATTCTGGTTAAGCAGATCACGAAGATGTCAGACAGGATGTCGTGGCACTTGATCTCTGCTTCTCACAAGGATCTAAGGAAGAACAAAAGTAAACAGCAGAAAGTAAACAACATAAGAATTGTTAACCCAGTTCGGTGAACAATAACACCTACGTCTGGGGGCTACCAAGCCAGGAATGAAATCACTATGTAGAATTGGTTCTAAGCTAAACTCCAACGTTTACAGCTTATCACCTAGAAACTACCCTTCCTAGATTTCTACCTAAGACTCTCCTAGGTATGAGACCCTTCTCAATTCCCTTCCAATCACAACAGTGACTGAAAATATTACAACTCAATATGGCAGTCCTTCTCAAGTATTCACACAATACACGAGAGGCTCACAAGTACAAACCCTAGTACTTCTAAAACAGCTGCAAAAAAATCAGTCACAAACTAGGTTAATTCTAACCTATTTATATTGCAAACCACAGCTGGACTTGGGCTTCTAAAATGCAGCATAAATCTTCCTCAGAATTAGCGACCTAATTCTTTCTTCAATCCCAAGTATGTCTCCTTCACAAGGAAACCGCAAATCCATTTAGAATCAGAATCTCTGATTCCACAATCTCAGATGCCACCTGGAATCCTAGTCATATTCCAATCACACCTGTTACCAAAAACAATTAATTTAAAATAGTAACAGACAAAGATGTCGAATCCTCCTGATAGGACATCTTGTCACACATCTCAACCTGCAGTTAGTCTAACATGTTAAGACATCTTGCCCAACATCTTTCTGCTAAGTTAGTTTTACCAAAATTAATGCCAACCTCAAAAACAGGGACTCAACAATCTCCCCCTTTGGCAGATTTTGGCTAAAACTAACTTTCATTAACCTGCAGAAACATATCAGGGAGACCACTATCAGAGCAGCAGCGGAATCAAAAAATCAAAACATGTCTCCCCTCAACCAGTTCAGATCTACGCCCCTTCAGTAGTTAGTAGATCATCAGCAGTTAACAGTGGTTAGTGATGTTAGTAATTCTCTCCCTTTTTTAGCCACAATATGATAAAGGTAGAAAGACTAACCCAAAAACCAATAAACCAAATCAAAGAAAAATTTTACACACCCAACAGAAAAGAAAAAATATCTGGGGCACTCAGCCCTTACATAGCCAAAATAAAAACAGAAAGTAAAGATTGAAAAGAAGATAACACTCAGAGGTCATCTTCACTCTCCTCATCATCTTCCTCTCCTCCTCCACTTTCACTAGTGCCATCTTCAGCATCACCCTCGTCTGTATCATAGTTTTCTTTATTAGTGTCCTTGGTTTTCTTAGCAGCAAGAACTTGTATCAATTGTTCAAGCTTTTCCTTTCTGGCAGTGCTTGTCTTGATTGTCTCATCGAGTTCTTTGCAGGTTGCTTTGAGCTGATCAATGACGTCCTCCTCTGAGAATTGGTCAGCAGATGTTGGAACAGATGTTGAGGCATTATCTTGAACATGCTTGCCAGTTACCAGCTTATGGTACAAAGTCAGAGATGGCTTTCTTTTCATAACAATATCACCAGATTGGATGATGCTGGGGTATTGTTGAAGTAGTATTCCACAGATAAGAGATGGGAAGCAGATTGGCAATTTTACAGCAGATGCGGTGGCTTGTTTCAGAATCTGATTGAAGATATATTCACCAAAATCAAAGTGTTTCCTTTTTCCAATAACATAAATAAACCTTCCAAGCCCTGTTGAAATAGTTGAAGTGTGATTTGTAGGAACCCAATTGACAGTACAAATTCTATGAAGAATGGCATATTTAATGCTGAGCTTCCCAGCAGAGAGTTTCTGTTTGCTTGGCCAGTTCTTCACTGTGTTCCCAGTAATCTCCCTACAGATTTGGTTATCTGTCTCTTCAAGTTCATCCTGAGAGCATTCAGATCTGTTAAGGTACTTGTTAATTACACCAGGAGAAAATGTCACAACAGTTCCCCTGACATACACCTTGAAGTAGTCCTCACTTCTTCTATCACTGCATCCTTCAGGAATATTGAGAATAAACTCTTTCACCAGCTGTTCATAGCATGAGTCGAGACGAGAGACGGTTCTTAACAGCCCAGCTTCTTTTATCAAATTCATCACTTCTTCACAATTGAGGATATTCAGTCCCAGTTCTTTTTCCAAAGCAATTCTTGTATGATAAACATGTGTCCATCTGTTGACACTCACAACATCATGAAAATAGATGTTATCCATGGGAGCTTTAGGAAGTGTAACTCCCGTCCTTTTGGAAACTGGTTTCTTTATTGCACCCTGTTCATCATGATCTGATTCATTTTTCAGACTATGCCTTCCTCTTCTTGCTTTCAGTAACAACCTTGCTCCAGGGCGTGTGGGGGACCAACTGCAGGCCTCTTATTTTGCTTGTTGGAGATGGCTACACCTTTATCTTTTCTTCTTTTTAATTTTTCTGACACACTTGGCTTGAGGCTTGTAGCAATGACCTCATTGTCAGAGGGCGTGTCATCTAAATCAATGATTAGGTTAGCCTGTTCTGAAATCCCTTGAGCAGATAAGGATGTTCCATCATCCGTCCCAGCATTTTTAATCACAGAGTCAGCAAGGGTATGCAGATTCCCTTCTGACATTTCAACATCATTTCCCTCTTTGTCAGCATTTTTCTTGGTACCATCCGATTCCTGAGATGAATTGGGTGGCAAAATTTGTGCAAGAGGTCTGGTGATTCCAACAATATTTACTATGTCTCCCTTTCTTATGAGGTTCTCTATTATGTTCCCAATCCTTTCATCTATATTGAATTTTTCTAGGCCTTTCCTAGAACTCACAAAAGCATCAGAGGTATTAGAAGGATTACTTGGAGGAATATTTGTGGATCTTTTGATCGGGAGCTTGTCCGTTTTGCAAGGCATGATGGTAAGTGGAACATCATTAATTACCTCTTCAGCGTGTAGCTCTTTAGACTCTAATGTCACTTCTGAGTCTTTCTCGATAGCTGGTGTTGGTGATTATTGTTGAGACATCTTCACACAATATGCCTGTTCTTTGATCGGAAGGATGAACGAGTTTGAAGGAATTAGAGCAAAGTGACGATAGATATGATTTAGAAGGTTTTGAGTAATTTGTTTTTCAAAATAGACAAGCCCTTGTATACTATTCCCATTCGTTGATTAAAACCCTAATTTGTCCTTTATGATTTTTCTTTTTATTTTCGTATCCCTTGAGTGATTCAAGATGCCGCCGTTGAATGTCGTGACATTTGGTATGACATTGTCCCATATCAAAACATTTTCAGAGTCAAGTTTTTGAGAATAGTCGCTCATATCTCTTATCTTAGGGGTTGTGTCAGCTGTGATGGCATAAGAACATCTATTTCCAGTCATTTCCCTAAACCTGGAGGCCTTCTGAAGAAGATTCTCCATTCTTGCTATAGTCTGACGTTGCATCCTCATATGAGCTAGTTGGGTTAATCTTCTAATTTTTGTATCTTGAAAAGTTTTTTGAAGTCTCTCGGTCTGTGAGGCAGTCCACATGTAACAGTTATTTCTTGATCTGAATCCTTTCATGATAGTTCTGCCCTTTTTATCCAGGACTAGACATTCAGATCTGGTAAAATTCACCTTTAGGCCTTGATCACAAAGTTGACTGACGTTGATCAAATTTGTAGTCAATACCTTTACAAACAAAATTGTTAGACGATGGCTATGGATCTAGAAGGGGGGTTGAATAGATCCCTTGAGTTTTACACGCAAATGGTTTACAAAATTTGTTTTTAAAAATTGTTTAAACGGAAGCTACCACTGGATAGAACGTCTACAACGAACCTTCTACCTTTAGGATCGGATATGCACGAAGATATCACGGATGAGTGCAGAGGAGAAAAATTCAGTTTTGAATATTACACTAAAGATACGCAATCAATAAAATATCACTTGGTTGATGTATATTCCAATCCAATGAGGAAAAATGATAAGCAATTTAAAGACAACAAGTTCGAATTTGCTTTGAAACAAATTATCAAACACCTAGTGTGCGAAAACACACTAAGTGCAGAATTTCAGTAACGAGTAATGTACAGCTGCTCCAAGATACAATTCAAGGAATTATATCAGTTTAACAAAGCAATTTATCAGCTTACAATTACTCTACTACAGAAATTTCGATGACTTGCAACTTCACAGATTCGAACAAAATGAATTGTAAAAGAGTTAAGGAAAGAGAGAACAAACGTGATTTGATTAGGCAGTTCCCCAATCATCCTCGCTTTGGGTACGTCTGCCCCCAACTCCATAAATGGAATTGAGATATATATATATATATATATATATATATATATATATATATATATATATATATTGTTGTTGCAAATTGTTTATTACAAGAGAAAACAATGAACATCCAAACCCTCGAACGTCTTCGATCGTTGATGCAGAATTTTCTCTTCCCTTGATTCAAGATGAATAAAGTGCTCCAAATATGGTTGATCCAATTACCGTCCCACGCTACTAAACCGAAAGAAACCACCGTTTTTTAGTTACCTTCACTCGGTCAATTGCGATCTACCAAGAATTCGAACCCAAACCTCCTTTCTACGATCCTCTGATTACAGCTACTAAACCGAACAATTGCGCCAATTTTCGGTTACCTTCGCCCAGCCAAATCCCTGTAGAAAGAACAGTTTGTGCAAAAACCCCCCAAAATCTATCCGATTCTTTGAGGACAAAACCAACTGGTTTTATTCAAGAAACACCTGCCAAACTCTCAACCCAGAAGATGAAGATTACACTTCCTAAATTCTGAACGTTATCACTTCGATCAATGGGCGACACAAACAAAGATGATTATGTGTGATTGTTTGTTTACACAGTGAAAAAGATGAAGATGAAGAGAGAAATGACATATATCTTTCACGTTTCTTGTTATGAATAAAAAGGATGACCAAAACTATTTATATGAAAAATATGACCAACCAAAAAATAACAGAAAAGTAACAGAAAAGAAATTAAGTGAAAAAATACAGAATCTGAGGTCATGCGTCGACCTCCAGCTTTCATGCGTCGACGCATAAGTGAATAATTTGGTGTCCACAAGTTTGTGCGCTTTCCCGCAAGTTTTGGAGGTTAGCGCATAAAATTTGGGGTTAGCGCATGAACTGAAGGGTCAGCGCATGAAGTGCAAATTTTCAAGAAATTCAATTTTTCTGAGCATTTTTACCAGACCAATATCAAAGACACATACTAGACACAACTAAGACGATAGTGGATATTTATTATTGGAGAGAACAAGATCCTATGCATCTAGACATATGAACGATAATGGTTAGACGCTATATGCCCGACACGTGAAGTGATACCGCTCAAATTACAATCTAATATGTTTGTTGACATCCTTAAAACAAGGTAGCTAGGAGAATATCCCTCACAAAAATATCATCTAGTCTAGGATTCCCAACATAATCCAATCTTTCAACCCCTCTAATCTTTCCCTTGGATCCATCTCTAAAGGTGACAAAGTTAGATGAATGGGGCTTTAAATCCATTAGATATTCCCTGATACCAGTCATGTACCTTGAATATCCACTATCAAAGTACCATCTTTCTTCAGGATACTCCTCTTGATAGGAATGAGCTACCAGAGCCATATACTCATTCTTGAAACTCCTTTTCTTTCCAGTGCTCCTTCCCTTGGGATATCCATGTAACTTATAGCAATATCGTTTAATATGACCATACTTGCCACAGTGATTACATTTCCAATCTTGTCTTCTCTGATGTCTATAATGATGTTGAGACATTTTATTTGACATTGTTTTTTTTAACGAGTTGTGACTGCACTCTTGATCATTGTATCCAAGTCTTCTGACATCTCCAGCATTTCTCCCAACTTGGAGAATTTCGTCAAGGATCTCAGAACTGCTGCTGAGCATCCTAACATTTTTTGTCACATTTTCCAATTTGGAATTTAGCATAACCACTTCCTCCTCAAGATCAGAGATGGCATCAAGGTGTTTTTCTCTTTCTGCTTCAAAAAGCATAATGATCTTGTGTTGTCCTTCTCCTAGTTGACATACCCTTTTGAAGGATTTTACTAGATCATCATAGGATAGATTTTCAATCTCTGAATCAGAATCAAACATTCCTGTCATTGCAGACACCTTCTTAGCAGTCTCTCCATCGCTTGAGGAGTCATCCTCAGACCATGATGTAGATAGACCCTTATTCTCCTTCTCGTGGTAGGTGGGACACTCACCTCTTGTATGTCCAAAACCTCCACATTCAAAGCACTGAATTCCTTTACCTCGGTTGGGTCATTTATCATATCTAGGTCTTCTCCCAAAATTCCTTGATCTGTGGATGTCAGAAGTCTGAGCCTTGACATTATCATTCGACTTCTCATCCAATTGCTTTTCCAGTTGATGAAATTATTTTTCCAGAACTTCCACAGTTTTGGTTAGGTCCTCTTTAGTGTCATCCTCTTCTCTGTTGGTCACAAAAGCAAGACTTTTCTTCTTTTCATCCTTTTGACTAATAGCCATCTCAAAGGTTTGAAGTGATCCCATAAGCTCATCTACCTTCATGGTGTTTATGTCATGAGCTTCTTCAATAGTTGTCACTTTCATGTCAAACCTCTTGGGAAGAGACCTTAGAATTTTTCGAACCAACTTGGCTTCGAGAATTTTCTCAACAAGATCACTAGATGTGTTTACAATATCAACAATATTGATAAAGTCATGTATACTTTTGTCTTCTCTCATTCTCAGGTTCTCAAACTTAGTGGTAAGCAGCTGAAGTTTTGAGGTTTTTACACGAGAGGTACCTTCATGAGCAGTCTTCAGGATTTCCCAAGCATCCTTCGCAGCATTACAATTTTTGATGAGTCTGAATATGTTCTTGTCCACCCCATTGAACAAGGCATTCAAGGCTTTAGAATTCCCTTGTGCAAGCTTATCATCTTCATCATCCCAATCTTCTTCAGGTTTGAGCTCCTCAATGAGCTCCCCGTCTTTGTCCTTGATCTTTGGTGGATCCCACCCCTTGATCACAGACTTCCAAGCCTTTCCATCCATAACTTGATAAATGCTACCATGCGAACTTTCCAATAATCATAATTGGAACCATCAAGTATTGGTGGTCTATTTAGAATTCCTCCTTCTTTATCCATCGTACCAAAAAGTATCGTCACTGAATCTCACCCAGATACAGAGCAGGATGCCTGCTCTGATACCAATTGAAATTCTGGTTAAGCATATCACGAAGATGTCATACAGGATGTCATGACGCTTGATCTCTGCTTCTCACAAGGATCTAAGGAAGAACAAAAGTAAACAGCAGAAAGTAAACAACACCAGAATTGTTAACCCAGTTCGGTGAACAATAACACCTACGTTTGGGGGCTACCAAGCCAGGAATGAAATCACTATGTAGAATTGGTTCTAAGCTAAACTCCAACGTTTACAGCTTATCACCTAGAAACTACCCTTCCTAGATTTCTACCTAAGACTTTCCTAGGTATGAGACCCTTCTCAATTCCCTTCCAATCACAACAGTGACTGAAAATATTACAACTCAACATGATAGTCCTTCTCAAGTATTCACACAATACACGAGAGGCTCATAAGTACAAACCCTAGTACTTCTAAAACAGCTGCAAAAAAATTAGTGACAAACTAGGTTAATTCTAACCTATTTATATTGCAAACCACGGCTGGACTTGGGCTTCTAAAACGCAGCAGAAATCTTCCTCAGAATTCGCGACCTAATTCTTTCTTCAATCCCAAGTTACCAAAAATGTCTCTTTCACAAGGAAACCGCAAATCCATTTAGAATCAGAATCTCTGATTCCATAATCTCAGATGCCACCTAGAATCCTAGTCATATTCCAATCACACCTGTTACCAAAAACAGTTAGTTCAAAATAGTAACAGACAAAGATGTCAAATCCTCCTGATAGGACATCTTGTCACACATCTCAGCATGCAGTTAGTCAAACATGTTAGAACATCTTGCCGAACATCTTTCTGCTAAGTTAGTTTTACCAAAATTAATGCCAACCTCAAAAACAGGGATTCAACATAAATCAATATTATCTTAATGTTTATAGCCTCCTAATTAGATTTCAATTTAACTTAACTTAACATGTAATCTTTGTTATCATGACATATCTTTTGAGTAGTTTATATAATGTGGTTGTAAATAAGTTTAATTTTTGTATATTTTATGCTTTTTAGCTGTGAATAGATAAAAAATTGAAAATTTGAATAAGTGAAACATAAATCAATTTCTCCTACTAATTTGGGTAACCATCACCCGGTTATTCAACCCAAAAGTGAGTTGTTCTCCGATGCTTTAAAAAGAAATGAAATGTGTATGTGTGTGTGTGTACGCGCGCGCAACAAATTAAGGATGTTTAATTAGAGTAATTCAGATTACCATAAACCAATTGCCCTTCCCAAAAGTTAGCTTATTCCTAAATCATTGAATAAATAGAAAAATTTGTCAGCCCAATCAGTGCATGTGCATTGTGAAATCTTTACAAAAACATATAAAATATCTTAAAGTGATCTCTTGTGTGTCTGAAATGGAAAAGAGTTAGGTGCGGAGATTTAGGTCAAGTATATAGTGGAATTGTCATCTTTGGGGGAGACTCTAGAAAGCGTTTGTATAAGACCCTTAGGACCAAGCAAGTACCGGAAAATATAACTTTAGGTTGGGTGGATCATGGTTTTTCTTTCGAATACATGTGCGTATATTTTCTCAAATTTCCCCTTGCAAAAAGGCTTTGTCTCAATTCTTTCAATATAAGCAAAATGCTTGAGGACAAACAATGATTTAAGTATGGGTGATTTGATCAGTGTCATTTTAACTATTTTTTCAAGAGTATTTATCTTCAATTGATAATTAGCTTGACCTTTATTTGTTACATTTTACTGCTATATATTTGATTTTCTTTGTTTTGGATTAAAGAGAATGAGACATAAGAAGTTGAGGCTAAACTAGGGCAAAATACATGAAGAATGCGCAAGGAGGAGACTCTAGTACAAAAATCAGATCCCACTACGCCCTGGCCGCAGAAGGTGCTATAGGTCGTAATGAAAGCCTTTCCTTTTCCAATTTTGGACCTATAGTAAAAACCATAGACCACTACTACCTACCCAAGGCCAACACTACATGTCATAATGCACTAGAAGATATCCTCATATTCCATTTGTTCCAGCCGCTGTTTTGATGGCCTTTTAATTCCCAATTGTTCCAGGTGCTTCTTTTCATCATAAAGACCTCATTACACGAATTTATGTCACTCTTTATGGATTTAGGCCTATATAAATCCATGTAACATTGAGAATAATGCCAAGTCATTTATACATACTAGTGCACTTTTAATTTTTTGTTATTTTTCTGTATTTTCATTTCCTACAAGTTTTATTGTTATGCTATTGTCCTTTGAGCAACTTATGTATCAATTTACACAACAATTTCAGGTTTTAATTCTAACTATATATGATGAATATGATTGTGTTCATGTTTGTTGTTTTGTTTAATTTAATTTTAAACATTTCTAAGTAGAACCTTTTAGGATTTGAGACATCGGGATTGTTTAAATGACAAACCTCTTGCAAGTTATCTGATAAATGTAAATAATGAGAATTACCTTTTTGTTTCAATATTTATGTTTTAAAGGAACGTGTTTGCTATAAGAGTATGAATAACGTGGGCATCAATTATACGCTGAAAAAGCATAATTGATGCTTGGCTTAGAAATTTTGGACAATTGAACCTGAGGCGATGAAAAAGTCATAGATTCAACTAAGAAATGCTCTACCATTTTAACTATTATGTTTTTAAAAAGATTTCTAAATGAATGAGGTACACTATGAAAACAGGTAACTCGTTTGTCTAGAACAAGGTAGTGCATTGACGAAGGTAGGCATTACCAACTATTTCTATTATTTTTCTACAAATAAACTTCTCATTATTAACTAAAATCAAACTTGTATGAGTAAGTCTCAAACATGAATCATCATCCTAAATCCTTATTTATAAAATTGCTAAAAACAATTTTTAATTATTTGCAAACAATCATCAAAATGATCGTCTTAGATAAACATATAAATAGTGGAATTTTGTAATTAAACTAGTCTCTCTGGACAATATTTTTTTTCTACTACTTCGATATATTTTGTAATTAAACTACTTTGAACAGGTCTTCATCCAAGGTTTGTCATTCCCTAAGTATTTTAATAAGATGTTTAAAATGTTATTTATGTTTCTCAAATATGGCGTCTGTTGTACCCCAAAATTTGCCCTCACACATTCAAGACAATATGTCTCAAGAGGTCTCCTAGTGATTCATAAGATCTTCAGTGGCTCAAGAGTACTCAAAAGTTTCATCAGACAAAGCCTCATCCTAAGCAATAAATTCAGCTAGGGTTGTGTACTTCTCAAAGTAGATTGGACTTCTAAAGCTTCAAAAGGACTTCATGGTGTCCCATACACTTCAAAGAATCCTCATAACAAGTTTCAAGACTTTCCTTACAAGTTTGGTCAGTCAGATGCTCAGACAGTCAAAGTCAGTTAACTTGGTCAAAAGGTCAACTGTGGTCAACACAAAGTCAAACCTCAAGATTTTTGGTCAACATCAAGATTATGGGGTGAAATCCATTGTTTGATCAAGGGTTGATCATGATTCATCAAGGAAACCTCAGAATCATCAAGAATCGGGAGTTACTAAATTAGGGTTTTTATAGGAAAAGTCAACTGTACTTTGACCAGGCATAACTTCCACATACTTCATCAAAAATTCCTTAACAAAACCCCATCTTGAAGGAAATTTAATTCCCTACAACTTTGTGTCTCACAAGCCAAGTCCAGAAATGCTTCATTCGGGAGATATGAGCCAAGACATTATAGGTCATTTTGAAAGTCAACAAAAGTCAACCTTTTTCAAAAGCTCATAACTTGAACATGGGAGATCAAATTGACATGGGACCAAAAGGAGTGATTAGAGGACATCTTGAGGTTTCTAAAAAAGTCCAAAAACACATCTAAATGATAAAAATTGAGGAAGTTATACATTGTCAAAGTTGGACAATTTTGAGGAGGTGCACAAAGCAAATAATGGCCAAACTCCACTTTTTGCCAAAAGGGCCCATTTTGTGACAACCTAAACTTCATTTTAAGATGGCCCACGACCATTTGATCACATTTTCTGATTTTTTATTATTTATTCCATATTTTATTGGATTTAAATCCTTTAAATTCAATTTAAATCACAATAAATATAAGAAAATCAAGAGATTTGATTTGTGGTTGATTATGGAATCAAATATTGAGGTTTATGAACATATTATCTAATTTAAATTCGTGCAAAATTGTTAAGGGAAGATTGGATGGCCAAATATGAGAAAATGGTAAGTTTTGAACACCATTCAATATCATTCAAGTTTTGATCCAAGCCCATGAAACTTTCTGACCTAATTCCTCTCCTATAAATACATAACCATATCCAAACCTAAAGACACGAAAAATCACATCAAGCAATCCAGAAGTATTCTAAAAAAAAAGAGGCAAAACTAAAAAAATCATAAAAACACTTCATAGCGAGTTTTCACGATTTTTTCACGTCCAAATCGTCTCAAAACAATCCCAGGAGCCAATCCCCATCACTCTTGAAGGTTGGAAGCAAGTGAAATGCGCACATCAAGCCATGGCCATTTCTTGAAATTTTCACTTTTCAAATCTCATCTTTCATGCATTATAAGTGTTATTCATGTTTATATTCTTACTAATTATGATGTTTAGATCGGTTTTGATCAATTACTAACAAGCTTTGGTGCAGGAATCAAGACTTGCCATGGTTAGGGCACAAAGAGGGTGTTCTTCGATTTTAGCGCTACAGCCACTTTTAACCAAAACTAATGGCACCATTGAATTCCTAGGGTCCTAATTAGTAAATTTGAGTACCTTTGATGTTTTAATCCTTTGTGTTTTTAAGTTTTGAAATTCCAGGTACATTAGCTACGAAAATATCGTAGCTAATTCGTAGCAAAATTGAGGCAAAATCGTAGCAAAAAAGTCCAGTCCCAAGGTTGAAGACGATGAATAGTGGCGCTGGATTCATGCATTTTATATAATATTTATTATTTGTTTTTCGTTCCCTATCACAAAAATACCTCTAGCCCAGTGGAAAAGCACGCTCGTGTGGACTTGGGGAGCCTGGGTTCGATACCCGGCGGCGTCCCCCCTTGGTTTTTTCTCTGTTTTCCATTTTTTTTTTCCTTTTATTAGTATAAATTAATTCCAATTAATAATCTAATTAACATGTTTTTTCTTTTTAAATTTTAAAAATCATAAAAAATTATTAAATTAATTTTCAAAATCACAAAAAATTAGACTTTAGTTTTTTTAATTAGTTAAATCAACTTTTTGATTTTTTTTAATTTTCATTAATTAACTTAATTAATTTGTAAATAATTAGAATTATGACTTTTAATTATTTTTATTATTCAAAATCATTGCAAAAAAAAAGTATAAAAAGACATTAATTTAGAATTAGGTTTTTTTAATTAAAATTAATTAGACTTTAGGATTAATTTGTACATAATTAATTAATTAGTTGTTTTTTTAATTACTATTAACCTTAAAAATCTTTTAATTACTAACCCTAAAATCCTTTTCTTTTCAAAAAAAAAAACATTAACATTATTTCTTTTTCTGTTTATTTATCTTTTCTCACTATTTTTCAATTATGTAATTGTTTCTTGGTTGTAATAATTTAGGACTTTAATTCCTCGCATTTTTCTAAATATTGTAACTGCTCATGAGATGTAATAGCTTAGGTTTAAATTCCCGCACTTTAATTTTTTGTACATATTCAACTGCTGGTAACTAAGGTTTGCTTGGCAAGACTTAAAACCTGACGTAGAATAATCCTAATTCAAGATAAATAACTAAATCAACACACTCTTCACACTTACACGTCTAGGGTAACCTCTCTTCGCTGCCTTTCGAATAACGGTCAAGTCCCTCGAACGTGGGGGTATCTTAGCAAAGTTGCCTACGAGATAAAAACATCATCATAGTCCCTTCGATATAAAGATCACAGTCCCTTCGAAGTTGCCTACGAATAAGTGATCTAGTCCCTCGATGACCCTACGGAAAAATGATGATAGTCCTTTCGAATTGCTAAGGTATCCCTACGAGTTGCCTTCTATGACCATACGATGACCTACACTCGTCCCTTTAACATCCAAGGTAAAGACTACTTACTCACTAATAGTAAGGACAGTCTTACCCCTAAAGGAAAGAAACAACAAGAAAGACCTACAACTTAGGGTAGTAACTCTTAAATGCTTACTCACTCCTTTCAAACAAAGTAAAGTGAGCTAAGCAATTAAGAGCCCATGGATAACCATGGATACAAAAGGTGCTCGTACCTTCCTTTTGTATAACTTACCCCCCGAACTCAAAATCTTTTAAAAGGTCTTTCCTGTTCTTTTATTCCTTTCTTTATTGGATAAAATAAAAGTCGGTGGCGACTCTTGCTTACCGCAACATTTTTAAAAGTCAGTTCAAACTACCGTGTTACAGAACTGGCGACTCTGCTGGGGATTTTCCAAAGAGGGGTTACCTTAGAGTTAGATCACTTTACTACTTGCTTAAAATTGTTTGACTTATGTAATTTATTTTTAATGGGCTTTGTTTTGGGGTTACTTGTGTGAAAGGTCCTACACCCGGACCTAGTGATTCCTTAGGTAAGTGACAATAGATCATGGAGACTGTACGACATGTACCGATATGGTTGATATGATGGTCACAGTCTTTAGAACCCTAGTTAACTCATCTTTGGCCATTAGAAGGTAGTGAGATGGCCGGCTTTGAATTTAGACCGAAGTTGGTTGATACTCGAGACTACGCTCATTGAGATCAGACTTTCGGGATGTTTTGGTCGGCCACTCGAGTGTCGCACTAAAATAAAGCCTTTGAGAAAGATCCGTGATATGAGTCCTTTAGAACCCGGTTGCTATTCTAGGACAGGTTGAGCCAACTAAACCTTAGTGGGGAAGGGTACTTACCTTTGGACTTCATACAAGCCTTTAAACCTAAGGCTCTTGTATGACTTGTTTGTGTGTGCCACTTATTTACTACTAACATGTACATGACATCATAACATCATAACATATCATTTTCACTAACCATTTCAAGGACCAAGGAATTTATCTTTATTCGTGATTGCAGGTCATGGCTTCCGTTCCTAGAAATTTCATCCGAGTCAACTTTGTAAGGGTTCCTTCCCAGGTTAAAGAATTGGTCTCAAAAGTTCCCGAGGGTTCTCGATTCACCAAAAGGCATGGTTTTCTACTCGACTTAGTTACCTCAGGTTTTGGAGAAGACATGATGAGAGTCCTATTCCAATTCTTCGATCCTAAGCACCACTGTTTCACCTTCTCGGATTACCAATTGGTGCCCACGATGGAGGAGTTCTCTAAGTTACTTGGAATACCTATCCTCGATCAGATGCCTTTTACCGGTCTAGAAAATGTTCCAAAGCCTGAAGTCATTGCAGCCGCTTTACATCTGAAGAGGTCAGACATTGTGTCTAATTGGGAAACAAGGAGTGGAGTCAAGGGGTTTCTTGCTAAGTTCTTGATTGAGAAGGCTCAATTGTTCCTAAGAGCTATGAGTTACCATGCTTTTGAAGAGGTATTAGCTTTGTTGATCTATGGGTTGGTGTTGTTCCCTAATCCAGACCAATTCATAGACGTGCACGCTATCAAAATATTTCTGACTCATAATCCGGTACCTACCTTGCTCGGAGATATTCTGTATTCGCTTCACACTCGTACTATCAAGGAGCGAGGGACTCTCATGTGCTGCGTACCCTTACTATCCAGGTGGTTTATTTCACACCTTCCCCGGTCAGTATTGAAGAATGAACAAAGGTTGCAGTGGTCTCAAAGGATAATGTCACTCTCCCATTCAGATATCTATTGGTGTGCCCGATCTCTTGAAGACTTCACTCTTATTAATCATTGTGGGGAATTCCCTAATGTACCACTCCTTGGCATTAGGGGAGGCATCACCTATAATCCTTCACCAGCCTTGCGCCAGTTTGGTTATGCTCGAAGGAATGGTCCTCATGACATGCTTATTCAGGGTATTGTGTTCGATTATGAAGATGATCCTCAAGGATACCGTCAAAGGTTTATACGTGCATGGAATAATGTGTATAAGATTGAAAGAAGAACCTTGGGACAGAAGAACTCTATTCCTTTGGAGCCTTACCTCAGATGGGTACGCACTCGTGCTCGAGATCTTATTATGCCATATCCAGCTGTCAGACCAGTGATTGTTGACCCTGAGTTTGAGGGAGATGTTCCTCAAGTCATTCTCCATCCAGACATGCCTACCGACCTTGAAGAGCTGCAGAAATCCTGGGTTCAGATGAAAGAAGAAAGAGATACCTTTGAGACTCAGTTCTATGCTAGTGAGAAGAAGGTGTTGGAGTTGACGAAATTACTTCATGAGGAGCAGAGCATCAATGCTTACATCGGCACAAAGAGGAAGCGCCCGTGGGAGACTTGAGTCTTGAATCCTAGGCCTTAGACGTTTTTAAATTTGATTTTTGAAATTTCCTTTCATTGTAGCCCAAGAGGCGTAAAAAAAAAATGAATTTCGAGTTTACTAATAAAAGTTTTCCTTTTGTTTCTGTTTGCAAAGATAAACTCTAAAGTCCTTGAAATCATTGCATATGCATCTACATCTCATAATCATTGCATAGCAGGTTTCTAAGACATGTCTCTTACCTTCTCGCTGTTTATTACAGAAGAAATGGCTCTCGAGCAAACCGTCAAAGATCTCCAGGCCCAGAACGCCCAGTTCCAAGAGCTGATCCTGAACTTGTCCAAGGGGCAAGAAGAACTGAAAGCACTTCTGACCAAGAAGAAGAAGAAAGCAAGAAAATCAACTGGCGTCATCAACCTGGGGAGGAGATTCAGAGGTCCGGTTAAACAGGTCAAGGAAATTGGGATCCCAGTAGATCAAGATGATGAACAGGATGAAGATGGTCAAAGTGTTAAAACTGAGGAAAAAGCAGCTATGGTTCTGACAAATATTCTGATGGAGAGGAAGAAGATTATTTGGATGAACAATACCCTCCTGCTGACGAGAAGTATAAGCTATTAGAAGAACGTCTGAAAGCTATGGAAATCCATAAGGTGCCCGGCTTGAATTTTGAGGATTTGGGTCTAGTCTCAGAGGTTGTCATTCCTCCTAAGTTCACAATTCCCACTTTTGCTAAGTATGATGGTGTTTCTTGTTCGAAGCTGCATTTGAGATCATATGTCCGAAAGATTCAACCACACACTGCTGACAAGAAATTTTGGGTGCATTTCTTTCAAGAGAGTTTGTCTGGAGCACAGTTGGAATGGTACTATCAACTCGAAAGTACCAACATTCATACATGGGAAGATTTGGCTACAGCTTTCTACAAACAATACCAGTACAATTCTGATCTGGCACTAACCCGAATGCAACTACAGAGTATATCAATGGGTTCTGAGGAAAGCTTTAAAGAGTATGCACAGAAGTGGAGAGATCTCGCAAGCAGATTTCAACCTCCTTTAGCTGACAGAGAATTGATTGACATGTTCATGAGCACATTAACCGGTCCTTTCTATAGTCATCTACTTGGAAGCTCGTCATCCGGGTTCACCGAGCTGATATTGACAGGAGAACGTGTTGAAAATGGAATTCAAAGTGGTAAAATACAAGTGGCTACATCTGCAAACACTACAAAGAAGCCACATAATGGGAAGAAGGAATCTAATGCTGTACACGGCCAGAAAGGTCGCACCCAATCTGTTGGGGCAGTTATGATCTCTGCACCGGCGCCACAACAACAACAAGTTAGTCAGCGTAAGAAGGATACACCCAGGAGACAATTTACAAAGATTAACATGTCATTGGCTCAGGCGCTGCAGCTTATGTTGAAGGCAGAGTTGGTTACTTTGAGGGATCCTCCTAGGAATCCTAATACCTCCGCTCCTAGCTATAATCCCGATGCAAGGTGTGCATACCATTCTAATAGTCCTGGACATGATACGAACAGCTGTTGGGCGCTGAAGAATAAGATTCAAGACATGATTGATGCTAAGGAAATTGAGTTTGATCCCCCTGAGACTCCTAATGTGATTACCGCTCCTATGCCAAATCATGACACCACCGTTAGTGCTATTGATGATGGTTCTTATGCTGCTACTG
Organism: Lathyrus tuberosus; assembly: GCA_022829125.1. Taxonomy (NCBI): domain Eukaryota; kingdom Viridiplantae; phylum Streptophyta; class Magnoliopsida; order Fabales; family Fabaceae; genus Lathyrus; species Lathyrus tuberosus. Next base: position 65,161 of record JALAZF010001174.1, read on the forward strand.
TGGTTGACTTGACTACTCCTCTATCAATTGTTAAGAAGAAGTTGCTGCAAGCCGGTTTATTTCCAGGCTGCGTTGAAAACTGTCATTATTGTGCATCTCAATTCAATGGTTGTGTGAAGCTGAAAGAGGGCATTCAACGATTGATGGACGACCGTACTATACTGTTTGAGAAGATTCCTTCTATGGAGAACTTATGTGAAAATTTGTCCCGAGGTATAAAGTTTGAGGACGTATCTGTGGTTACTAATTCCAAAACTCCTGTGAGGATCACCTCTAAGGTTCCTGTGAAGATTACTGCCGAGCCTAGAGTGGCTCCCCTGATTATTACTACGCCCGGTCCGATTCCATATTCCTCTAACAAGGCCATCCCTTGGAAGTATGGTTCAGATGTTTACATTCATGGTGTCAAGCAAGAGCCTTTGACTGATGAAACTACTGAAGTTACTAATCCCGATGTCGACAATATCGTCAGGACTAGTAAGGTTACTCGAAGTGGAAGAGTTTTCTCCCCATCAATCTCTCCGAAGACTGTTACTACTCTAGTTCGTATCTCTGCCTCCAAATCAATTGCTGAGACCCGAGACAAAGAACCGGTGGTTGAGCCTGCCCAAACGAAGACCCCGGGTGAAACTATTATCGAAGATCCCTCCAAAGAAATGGAGGAAGTGCTAAAAATTATCCGTAAGAGTGATTACAATGTTGTTGAACAGTTGGGGCACACCCCCTCCAAGATCTCTATGCTATCTCTGTTGTTGTGCTCCGAGGCCCATGCTAAGGCTTTGGTGAAGTTTTTGAAATCTGCGCATGTGCCGCAGGAAATCTCTGTTGACCAGTTTGAAAATTGTGTCGCTAGCCTGACAACTGATAATGGTCTAGGATTTTCTGACGCTGATCTAACTCCCGCCGGAAGGAACCATAATAAGGCCCTGCATGTCTCCATTGAGTGTAGGGGCACTACTCTATCTCATGTACTGGTGGACACGGGTTCCTCATTGAATGTATTGCCGAAGATTGCTCTAGACAAGCTTGACTGTGAAGGGGTTGTGCTGAGACCCAGTGATGTTGTGGTGAGAGCTTTTGATGGTTCAAAGAAATTAGTGCATGGAGAGGTTGATCTTCCAATCAGAGTAGGTTCTCAAGTCTTTGTTTCTACTTTCTATGTAATGGACATTCGTCCTGCCTATTCCTATCTTCTTGGGCGCCCTTGGATACATGGGGCCGGCGCTGTGACTTCTACCTTACATCAGAAGCTGAAGTATCCCGTGAAAGGCAAGATTGTCACCGTCTATGGTGAAGAAGAGTATATGGCTAGTCATTTGAATACTTTCAAGTATGTTGAGATGGATGGCGAATTCCTCGAGACTCCTTGTCAAGCATTTGAATTGGCTCCTCAGACTGCTCCTATTGCTAAACCAGTTCCTACTGTTCCCAAGGTTACTAGAATTCCTCCTACAATGGTTTCCCTAAAGGATGCTAGAGCTGTGGTTGAAGAAGGTGGTTGTACCATTTGGGGTCAGCTTCCTGACATCCCTTACAAGTCTGACAAATTTGGTTTGGGCTTCACTTCAAAGGCTCAGAGGGTTGTACGTCGTGCTCGTGCTATTCGCATTACCAGAAAAGGAGTTCATAAAGATCAGGTCAATGCTGTGGAGGATGCTGATAGTGACTGTGATCTAGACAGTTGGATCTTTCCTACCATTGGCAGTGGGCTCAACAATTGGAAGACTGAAGACATTATTCCTATCTCCTTTAGTCAGGAGTAAATGATATTTTCTGTTTTTCTTATTTTTGAAGTTTGGTTTTGTTAATTTGAACAATAAAACTTTTAAGCCTTGTGCCTTGCCCGGGGCACAATGGCCAATTTGTTAGGGTTGTCATTTCATCGCATATTTTCATTCAATAAATTAATGGACGTTTTGCATTCAAATTTTGCGCCCTTTGTCCTTTCTTTTACTTTATATTCATCAAAATAGCTATGTGTTCTTACACACACCCACGCGATAAATTGCAGATCCACATCCACTCTGGATCCCATTGATAACGGTTCTGCTATTGTCAATTATGACTTCGAAAATCTGATCTACCAAGCCGAGGACGAAGGTGAGAAAGATTGTGAAGTGCCTATAGAGCTTGCTAGACTATTAGAGCAAGAGGAAAAGACCATACAACCGCACGAAGAGCCAGTCGAGGTCGTAAATCTAGGTACTGAGGAGGATAAGAAAGAAATCAAGATAGGTGCCAGATTAGAAGACCGTGTCAAGAAAAGACTGATTCAGATGCTACGTGATTATGCTGAGATTTTCGCTTGGTCTTACGAAGATATGCCAGGACTTGATACTGATATCGTGGTTCACCATTTACCGATGAAGGAAGGTTGTCCTCCGATAAAGCAGAAGGTTCGTCGTATGCGCCCTGAGATGTCTGAAAAGATCAAAGCCGAGGTTATGAAGCAATTCAATGCAGGTTTTCTAGCTGTCACATCATATCCTCAGTGGGTTGCAAATGTGGTACCAGTGCCTAAGAAGGATGGTAAAGTCCGTATGTGTGTGGACTACAGGGATCTGAACAGGGCAAGCCCCAAAGATGACTTTCCTCTCCCACATATTGATGTTCTGGTAGACAACACTGCTCAGCACAAGGTATTCTCATTCATGGATGGTTTCTCAGGATATAATTAAATCAAGATGGCACCTGAAGACATAGAGAAGACTACATTCGTTACACAGTGGGGCACCTTTTGTTACAAGGTAATGCCATTTGGTTTGAAGAACGCCGGGGCAACATACCAGCGTGCTATGGTCGCTTTATTCCATGATATGATCCATCACGAGATAGAGGTATACGTTGATGATATGATAGCCAAATCTCAGAATGAAGAAGAGCACCTTGACCACCTACACAAGCTGTTTGAGAGGTTGAAGAAGTACAAGTTGAGATTGAATCCAAACAAATGCACCTTTGGGGTTAGATCTGGTAAACTTTTGGGTTTCGTCGTCACTGGTAAAGGTATTGAAGTCGACCCTGCAAAGGTAAAAGCTATACAAGATATGCCCGCTCCCCGTACTGAGAAAGAAGTCAGAGGTTTCTTGGGACGTTTGAACTATATTTCCAGATTTATCTCCCATTTGACCGCTACTTGTGAGCCAATCTTCAAATTACTGAGAAAAGATCAAGTAGTGATGTGGAATGACGAATGTCAGATAGCTTTTGATAAGATCAAGGAGTATCTCCAAGAGCCTCCGGTTCTGATGCCACCAGTTGAAGGAAGACCTCTAATCATGTACTTAACAGTGCTAGAGAATTCAATGGGGTGTGTGTTGGGGCAACATGACGAGTCTGGTCGAAAAGAGCATGCAATATACCACCTTAGCAAAAAGTTTACCGACTGTGAAACAAGATATTCACTGCTTGAGAAAACTTGATGCGCTTTGGCATGGGCTGCTCGCCGACTAAGACAGTATATGTTGGCTCATACCACTTTATTGATCTCTAAGATGGATCCTATCAAATACATATTTGAGAAACCTGCTCTCCTCCGGACGAATAGCAAGATGGCAGATGGTCTTGACAGAATACGACATCCAGTACACCACGCAGAAAGCAATCAAAGGAAGTGTACTAGCTGATCATTTGGCTTATCAAGCGGTGGACGACTATCAGTCTATGAATTTTGAGTTCCCAGATAAGAATATTATGCTTGTTACTGATTATGAAGAACCTGGACCATATGAAGGACCTGAACTAGGATCCCGATGGACTATGATTTTTGATGGAGCTTCTAATGCACTCGGCAATGGTATTGGTGCTGTAATTATCTCTCCTAAGGGTTGCTATACGCTGTTTACTGCTAGACTTTGCTTTCACTGTACCAACAATATGGCTGAATATGAAGCATGCATCATGGGTATCAAAACTGCCATTGATATGAGGATCAAATTCTTGAATGTATATGGGAACTCAGCCCTAGTGATCAGTCAGATTAAAGGAGAATGGGACATAAAACATCCAAATCTCATTCCTTACCGAGAACATGTGTTGACTTTGATTCCATACTTTGAAGAAATCACTTTTGAGTATATTCCACGAGAAGAGAATTAGTTGGCAGACGCGTTAGCTACCATGTCATCTATGTTCAAAGTCAGATGGGACAACGAGGCTCCTACGATTACTATTGACAGACTAGATGAGCCGGCATACTGTTATGAAGTTGATACTGATGGGGGAGAAGAGAAACCTTGGTTCCATGAAGTGAAAAGATATCTCGAAACTCAGGAATATCCTGAAGAGGTATCTACCAATGACAGGAAGTTTCTAAGGAGGTTCTCTGCTAAGTTCTTTCTGAGTAACGGAATTTTATACAAACGCAACCACGATTCGACCTTGCTTCGCTATGTAGACAAGAAGGAAGCAGAAAAGGTTATGGAAGAGATGCATGATGGAATTTTTGGCACTCACTCCAGTGGGCATACAATGGCTAAGAAGATTTTGAGAGCAGGTTACTACTGGTCTACCATGGAAACTGATTGCCATCATCACTCCAAAACTTGTCACAAGTGCCAGATCTATGCTGACAAAGTACATGTACCACCGGTTCCGTTGAATGTTCTGACTGCTCCTTGGCCTTTTGCAATGTGGGGCATTGATATGATTGGAGAGATTAAACCTACCGCTTCCAATGGACATCATTTCATCCTCGTTGCCATCGATTACTTTACGAAGTGGGTGGAAGCAGCCTCGTTTGCATCTGTTACCAAGAATGTTGTAGCTCGGTTCATCAAACATAACCTTATTTGTCGATATGGAATCCCTGAAAGGATTATCACAGACAATGGTATTAATCTGAACAACACGATGATCACTGAACTCTGCACGCGGTTCAAGATTAAGCATCACAATTCTTCTCCATATCGACTAAAGATGAATGGCGCAGTGGAAGCTGCCAACAAGAATATTAAAAAGATTTTGCAAAAGATGACAGTGACATACAAAGATTGGCATGAGATGTTACCATTTTCTCTTCATGGTTATCGCACCTCAGTACGTACCTCAACAGGGGCAACCCCTTTCTCTTTAGTCTATGGTATGGAGGCAGTTTTACCTGTTGAAGTTCAGATCCCTTCCCTAAGGATTATGCAAGATGCAGGCTTAGGCGAAGATGAATGGGTTCAGACTCGATTTGATCAAATAAATTTGATTGATGAGAAGAGGCTTGCGGCTGTCTGTCATGGCCAGATATATCAGAAGCGTATGATCAAGGCCTTTAACAAGAAAGTCAAGCACCAATTGTACCAGGCCGGTGATTTGGTAATAAAGCGTATCATACTACCACAGGGTGATCCCAGGGGCAAATGGACTCCCACATACGAAGGTCCATTTGTAATCAAGAAAATATTTTCTGGCGGTGCTATGATGCTTACTACCACGGACGGTGAAGATTTCCCGCACCCTGTGAACGCGGACATAGTCAAAAGATACTACGCATAAAAAGAGACCTGCTAGGTTGACTGGCCTAGGCAAAAATAAGGGCATCCCGACGAACCAAAAGGGTTCGGGCAAAAATTAGGGATCTATATACAAAAGAACTGTACACCCGGCAAGTCGAAAACCTGAAAAGGCGGCTTGGGCAAAAAAGGGTATCCCGGTGGACTGAAAACCTGAAAAGGCGGTCCAGGTAAAAGTTAGGGATTAAAGCGTACGACTATGTCCCGTTGGACCACTTATCTGCTTCCAGCTTAGTTTTATCAAGTTCGAACGGTGCAGATCAATCCAGTCATCTTTCTTCCGACAGCAAGGGATGAGATGCTTGAAGATACAGTGGCAATAGCAGAGTTGAAACTCAATGGGATCATTTCCACATAGTTGTTTTTCTTTGTTTATCACTTTGTACCTTTTTCAATTTTTCGACAATTTCCTCTTACTAGGATTTCTGTCTCCTTGTATAAAACTGCCTGTTTATAGGCCAATTTCAAAATCAATGCAAGTCTATTTTCAAATTCAAAAATTGCTTTTATTTTCCCTATTTGGTTTGCGTAAACGTCCAATTGTCGCTTTGAATGAACATATGCACTTGAGTATGATTGATGTTTACCAAAAAATATATATACATGAAAATAGGAATAACATTTACTAAGGATTCTAGGAGTTGGGATAGTGTTCAAGATATCCACGAACCCCCACAGAGCCAGTTCATGGAAATGTCCCCACAGAGCAATCTCTGTGGAATTATCTCTATTGAGCTATCTTCACAAGCTCATCCCCAACAGAGATATATTCCCCTACAGAATTAATATGCCCTCAGACAGAAATCGGGGCATCTTCCAGCGATTCACGTCCATATCTTTGATTGACAGCTTGGCATGATCACAGATCCCCTAGCAGATAAAGAAGTTGATCATTTCCCCAGCATACAGCAGAAATTTCCTCAACACAACCTATGAAATTCTAATCCCCATCGGAGGTTATTCCCTCTATGTAGTATACAGAATTCAATTCCCCAGCAGAATTTATTCAAGGATGTTATCCCCAGAAAAGTTGACACCCATGTCCGAAACTTGGTCAGATAGTGCATCCGAGGATTATCCATCTCTTTTATCCCCAGTCAGGGTACATAAGAATCAAATCCTTCAATAAAAAACACGACGAACGACCGACTCTCCTGACAGAATACTTCTATCCCCAAGCGGAAATCAAACATCCCCAGCGGAATACTCCCAGACGGGAAGTTTGAATCCCCGGTAGAGTCATTCTAGACAGGATCTGAAGATTTACTTTCTCCATCCCCAGCAACGGTCAGGGATTTATTTTCCCCAATCAGACGTTACTATTCAAAGCCACCGCTACCTTCAGCGACATTTCATACCCATACATCATAGCATACGCATACAAAACGCATATAACATTTTCATTTAGTTTAAGAGCATCATTACGCAATGCATTACATATATCATGACATTGCATAAAACTAACTTTGCCTTTTTCAGGTGAGTTCACAATTAGACAAACATTATCATCTTCTAGATACGGTGCAGAGATAATCGAGACAACGATTTAATTCTGATACTAATTCAAGGACAACTTTAATTCTGATACTTCAACAATTCAGAAATGATCAACCCAGAGATTTAATTCTGATACTTCTACAGCTCAGAGATAATCAACAGAGATTTAATTCTGACACTTATCCCAGAAGATTTTCAAAAAAAAAATGGTTCAGAGATGATCGAGACGAAGATCTAATTCTGATACTTATTCCAGTATATTTTCCAGATACGGTTCAGATACGATCTAGAGATAGATTTCATTCTGATACCAATTCCAATACATCTTCAGATACAATCAAGGCGTAGATTCATTCTGACATTCCCCAGTACATCTTCTAGACATAATTCAGATACAATCAAGACACAGATTCATTCTGATACTTATTCCAGCTCATCTTTTAGATACAGTCGGTCGAAGACTCATTCTAATACTAATATTTTAGATACAGTCGGTCGAAAACTCATTCTAATACTAATTTTTCGGATACAGTCAGGCGTAGAATCATTCTAATACGACTCCCAGATACAGTCAGGCAAAGACTCACTATGATCTCCCTATAGATACAGTCAAGATGTAGACTCATTCTAGAACATCATACAGATACATTCAAGGCATAAGAATCATTCTGGCATTTCCCAGCACGTCTGCTAGATACAGTTGGACACAGACTCATTCTAGTATGTTCCTCAGATACAGTCAAACCTAAACTCATTCTGATACTCCTATCAACAGTTACTTTGGATGGAATCTATAAGCCCATCTCCATCCTGTCATACACTTCGAATGGCATCTTTTAAGCCCATTCAAGCAATACGATCAACCAACAGAGCGCACCGGCGAGTGCAAATTTTTGGGTTCTTATTGTTCAATCCTCTTCCACCTTCAGATCCCGATCGGCACGAATACCAATCTTACTCCTCAGGTTTAAGAAGATTGAAAAGGGGCAGCTGTTGTACCCCAAAATTTGCCCTCACACATTCAAGACAATATGCCTCAAGAGGTCTCCTAGTGATTCATAAGATCTTCAGTGGCTCAAGAGTACTCAAAAGTTTCATTAGACAAAGCCTCATCCTAAGCAATAAATCCAGTTAGGGTTGTGTACTTCTCAAAGTAGATTGGACTTCTAAAGCTTCAAAAGGACTTCATGGTGTCCCATACACTTCAAAGAATCCTCATAATAAGTTTCAAGACTTTCCTTACAAGTTTGGTCAGTCAGATGCTCAGACAGTCAAAGTCAGTTAACTTGGTCAAAAGGTCAACTGTGGTCAACACAAAGTCAAACCTCAAGATTTTTGGTCAACATCAAGATTATGGGGTGAAATTCATTGTTTTATCAAGGGTTGATCATGATTCATCAAGGAAACCTCAGAATCGTCAAGAATCGGGAGTTACTAAATTAGGATTTTTATAGGAAAAGTCAACTATACTTTGACCAGGCATAACTTCTACATACTTCATTAAAAATTCCTCAACAAAAGCCCATATTGAAGGAAATTTAATTCCCTACAACTTTGTGTCTCACAAGCCAAGTCCAGAAATGCTTCATTCGGGAGATATGAGCCAAGACATTATAGGTCATTTTGAAAGTCAACAAACGTCAACCTTTTTCAAAAGCTCATAACTTGAACATGGGAGATCAAATTGACATGGGACCAAAATGAGTGATTAGGATTAGAGGACATCTTGAGGTTTCTAAAAAAGTTCAAGAACACATCCAAATGATAAAAATTGAGGAAGTTATGCATTGTCAAAGTTGGACAATTTTGAGGAGGTGCACAAAGCAAATAATGGCCAAACTCCACTTTTTGCCAAAAGGGCCCATTTTGTGACAACCTAAACTTCATTTTAAGATGGCCCACGACCATTTGATCACATTTTCTGATTTTTTATTATTTATTCCATATTTTATTGGATTTAAATCCTTTAAATTCAATTTAAATCACAATAAATATAAGAAAATCAAGAGATTTGATTTGTGGTTGATTATGGAATCAAATATTGAGGTTTATGAACATATTATCTGATTTAAATTCGTGCAAAATTGTTAAGGGAAGATTGGATGGCCAAATATGAGAAAATGGTAAGTTTTGAACACCATTCAATATCATTCAAGTTTTGATCCAAGCCCATGGAACTTTCTGACCTAATTCCTCTCCTATAAATACATAACCATATCCAAACCTAAAGACACGAAAAATCACATCAAGCAATCCAAAAATATTCTCAAAAAAAAGAGGCAAAACTAAAAAAATCATAAAAACACTTCATAGCGAGTTTTCACGATTTTTTCACGTCCAAATCGTCTCAAAACAATCCCAGGAGCCAATCCCCATCACTCTTGAAGGTTGGAAGCAAGTGAAATGAGCACATCAAGCCATGGCCATTTCTTGAAATTTTGACTTTTCAAATCTCATCTTTCATGCATTATAAGTGTTATTCATGTTTATATTCTTACTAATTATGATGTTTAGATCGGTTTTGATCAATTACTAACAAGCTTTGGTGCAGGAATCAAGACTTGCCATGGTTAGGGCACAAAGAGGGTGTTCTTCGATTTTAGCGCTACAGCCACTTTTAACCAAAACTAATGGCACCATTGAATTCCTAGGGTCCTAATTAGTAAATTTGAGTACCTTTGATGTTTTAATCCTTTGTGTTTTTAAGTTTTGAAATTCCAGATACATTAGCTACGAAAATATCGTAGCTAATTCGTAGCAAAATTGAGGCAAAATCGTAGCAAAAAAGTCCAGTCCCAAGGTTGAAGACGATGAATAGTGGCGCTGGATTCATGCATTTTATATAATATTTATTATTTGTTTTTCGTTCCCTATCACAAAAATACCTCCAGCCCAGTGGAAAAGCACGCTCGTGTGGACTTGGGGAGCCTGGGTTCGATACCCGGCGGCGTCCCCCTTGGTTTTTTCTCTGTTTTCCATTTTTTTTCCTTTTATTAGTATAAATTAATTCCAATTAATAATCTAATTAACATGTTTTTTCTTTTTAAATTTTAAAAATCATAAAAATTTATTAAATTAATTTTCAAAATCACAAAAAATTAGACTTTAGTTTTTTGAATTAGTTAAATCAACTTTTTGATTTTTTTTTTTATTTTCATTAATTAACTTAATTAATTTGTAAATAATTAGAATTATGACTTTTAATTATTTTTATTATTCAAAATCATTGCAAAAAAAAAGTATAAAAAGACATTAATTTAGAATTAGGTTTTTTTAATTAAAATTAATTAGACTTTAGGATTAATTTGTACATAATTAATTAATTAGTTTTTTTTTTAATTACTATTAACCTTAAAAATCTTTTAATTACTAACCCTAAAATCCTTTTCTTTTAAAAAAAAAACATTAACATTATTTCTTTTTCTGTTTATTTATCTTTTCTCACTATTTTTCAATTATGTAATTGTTTCTTGGTTGTAATAATTTAGGACTTTAATTCCTCGCATTTTTCTAAATATTGTAACTGCTCATGGGATGTAATAGCTTAGGTTTAAATTCCCGCACTTTAATTTTTTGTACATATTCAACTGCTGGTAACTAAGGTTTGCTTGGCAAGACTTAAAACCTGACGTAGAATAATCCTAATTCAAGATAAATAACTGAATCAACACACTCTTAACACTTACACCTCCAGGGTAACCTCTCTTCGCTGCCTTTCGAATAACGGTCAAGTCCCTCGAACGTGGGGGTATCTTAGCAAAGTTGCCTACGAGACAAAAACATCATCATAGTCCCTTCGATATAAAGATCACAGTCCCTTCGAAGTTGCCTACGAATAAGTGATCTAGTCCCTCGATGACCCTACGGAAAAATGATGATAGTCCCTTCGAATTGCTAAGGTATCCCTACGAGTTGCCTTCTATGACCATACGATGACCCTACACTCGTCCCTTTAACATCCAAGGTAAAGACTACTTACTCACTAATAGTAAGGACAGTCTTACCCCTAAAGGAAAGAAACAACAAGAAAGACCTACAACTTAGGGTAGTAACTCTTAAATGCTTACTCACTCCTTTCAAAAAACACTCTTTACACCTCACATCTTTGCAAACATTTTTTTCAAAACTAAACACTTTGTATAAATCCATACGAGGATCATTACAAAATTAAAGTCTTTACGAAAATATTTTCTAATCACACACTACACTATTTTTCAAACAAAGTAAAGTGAGCTAAGCAATTAAGAGCCCATGGATAACCATGGATACAAAAGGTGCTCGTACCTTCCTTTTGTATAACTTACCCCCCGAACTCAAAATCTTTTAAAAGGTCTTTCTTGTTCTTTTATTCCTTTCTTTATTGGATAAAATAAAAGTCGGTGGCGACTCTTGCTTACCGCAACATTTTTAAAAGTCAGTTCAAACCACCGTGTTACAGCGTCAATGTTCCTTTCGATGAAGAAGTTTTTCCTTAGAATTATTATGTTCTGGTTGTCTTGAAGGGAGTCTCGTACTCGTACTGCAATCATCTTGGAAATGGGGAAGGGGGTACTTTCACACACTTTGACGTCTAAGTCAGTGATCGTCAGAGATAAGAGATTAAGAGTTATAAAGTTAAGAAAAAAATTGTGTGTATCTGATTTCACGTTTGTTGCCCATTTTATGGGGATTCTCCTAGTGTTTCTACCGACCATATTTCTTTAATTTTCATCCAGACTGTTTATACTTCCAAATGACGAGATATAATTCATTTAGTTATTTGACAGTCATTCTTTTCCTCTTTTGTTTGGACTAAGTGTTTTTTTAGGACGTGCCTAAACTTGCTCAGTATGTCATAGAACCTTTTGTTGGATGAGAGACATTTGTCTCTTGACGTCATTGTTGTACTGACGTTTTGGCCACAAATATTTTCATCTTGGGCCTTTGTGACATTATGGATCACTCTCCATCGAATCATCTTCTAGAGTCTGAAGGATCATTCTTCATCAGACCATCTGTTAGAACACAATTATTGCCTATAGCTGAATAGAAAAATTTGTCTAGTAAATTTATCATTGTGAAGAACCAAAAACTCATAACTTTATTAATATTATAAACTTTAAATTCAAAATTATTTAGTCAAACCAATCACCGACTTAGCTAATCACCGTAATTAAGAAAATTGATACTAATCAGAGTCTTCGTTGTTAAATTGTAATTCCTTGTGTTGAAGTGTCAAAGCAAGGGTGTGTCGAAACAGTTGTTTCACACAGATTTGATTTAGATTTGAATTGATATAGTTCCAAAATAGGTATTTTGGGCTTTGGCTTGGAGAACAAGTAAACCTAAATCTATAGATATGGAGTAACCCTTATTTTTGTAAATCACAACACATTGTAATTCACGGTTTGCAGTTGCAAGTGAATAGAAAGAGAAGAATATCACAGTTTGTGGGTAACAACCTTCTTCTCCAAATTCTCTTAGAATCCTAATTTCCTTTCTTTCTCTATTTTCTTTTTTTCTTTGGTATTGTTACGCTAAAAACCCTTCTTGTTTATCAAGATAGGGTCGGAATTTCCATAGGTTTTGGGTTAATTCCAACATCCGGTATCTAGAGCTCCGGTTGCAATTCAAGGAAGGAAAATTGTGATGGCAATGAATCATCCGAACAGGCACTTTCCGGCGAGTCTTTCGATTCTCAAGAAAGATAATTATGAGAATTGGTGCAAGTAAATGAAGGTGGTTTTCTGTTATCAAGATCTTTGGGATCTTGTGAAGGAAGGAGTAACACCACTTGCGGAAAACGCGACGGATCAAGAAAAGGCTGCACACAAAGAGTTGAAGAAGAAAGATTATAAAGCTCTCTTTATAATCCATCAGTGTGTCGATCCAGATAACTTTGAAAAGGTTAGTGATGTAGAGTCAGCAAAGGAAGCGTGGGAGATTCTTGAAAAGTCGTTTGGAGGCCCAGAGAAGGTGAAAGAGGTGAGGTTACAAACTCACAAGAGAACCTATGAGTTGCTTCAGATGGAAGACAATGAAAGTATAACAGATTTCTTCACCAGAGTTACAAAGCTGATGAATCAAATCAAGGTATGTGGAGAGGTGTTGACATCAAAATCAGTTGTTGCAAAGATCTTGAGGTCATTAGCTCCAAAGTTTAACCACGTGGTAGTAGCCATAGAAGAGTTGAAAGACTTGTCAGTATTGACGAAGGAAGAGCTTCAAGGGATGCTTGAGTCTCATGAACAAAGGATGGCTGAAAGAGCTGCATGAAAGTCGTAGAGCGGCATGGCTTTGCAGGCGCAATCAGAAAAGGAAAGGAAAGGCAAAGGAAGTGGGAATGGTCACAAAGGTAGAAGAGGCTACAACAATTCGACTGGTCGAAATCAGCATGAAGGAAATTGGTCGAATCAGAGAAAACCCTGGAACCAAGGCAACCAAAGAGGTGGTGCTGCAGGTAGAGGAAGAAGTGGTGGTCGAAAATCTGACAAGAGTCACATTCAATGTTTCAATTGTCAGAAGTATGGCCACTATTTTAGTGACTGTCCAGAAAAGAAGAAAAATCAAGAAACTGATGCAAAGCTGGCGAAACATGAAGAAGAAGAGACATTGTTGATGGTCACAACAAGAGATGAAGAAAGATTCCAAGATCAGTGGTACTTGGACTCAGGATGCTCATTACACATGACTGGAAGGAAAGATTGGTTTGTCAACATGAAGCCCTCGTCGAAGAACACGGTGAAGTTTGCAAATGACAACACTCTAGCAGCTGAAGGTGTTGGTGATGTTCTGATTCTGAGGAAAGATGGCAAGAGGTCAACAATTTCCAATGTGTTGTACATACCAGGCATGAAGAGTAATTTGCTCAGTGTAGGGCAGCTGGTCGAAAAGAACTACAAGGTAGTTATCAAAGACAAGATGATGAGAGTCCTCGACGCAGGTTGTAGGTTGATCTTGAAGTCTCCAATGTCTCAGAATAGGACCTTCAAGATTGAACTCAAGGTGATGGAGCACAAGTGCCCAGCAACTGCAGCCAGCAGAGATGAGTGGTTATGGCATTTTCGACTAGGCCATCTAAACTTCAATGACATCAGAGAGCTGAAGAGAAGAAATATGGTTTCAGGATTACCAGAAATCGACATTCCAAGTAAAGTCTGTGAAGAGTGTGTTCAATCGAAACAACACAAGAATAGCTTCAGCAAGGATGCATGAAGGAAGTCGAAGGCAATTCTGGAATTCATATACTCTGATGTATGTGGTCCAATCCAGGTGGATTCGGTTGATGGCAACAGATACTTTGTCACGTTCATAGATGATTACAGTCGAAAGTTGTGGACTTACCTCATCAAGAAGAAAAGTGATGTGATCGAGGTATTTGGAAGATTCAAATCTATGGTCGAAAGACAGAGTGGTCGAAAGTTGAAAATTCTGAGGACTGATGGTGGTGGAGAGTATGTTTCGAAGGAGTTCGATGCATTATGTGAAAAGGAAGGGATTGTGCATGAGGTGGTGCCACCCTACACTCCATAGTAAAATGGAATTGCAGAACAAAAGAACAGAACCATCATGAACATGGTGAGAAGTATGTTGAATGGAAAACATTTACCCAAAGAATTACGGGGAGAAGCGATTTTTACAGCAACATATATTTTGAATAGATGTCTGACGAAGAAGCTTGAAGGAATCACACTAGAAGAATGTTGCTCTGGTGTCAAGCCTAGCCTCAGTCACTTGAAGGTGTTTGGATCTATAGCACATAGACATGTGCCAGATCAGTTGAGAAGGAAGCTTGATGACAAGTCGAATCAGATGATCTTGATAGGATATCATTCGACTAGAGGTTACAAATTGTTCGACCCAGTGAATAAGCAGGTAGTGATCAGCAGGGACGTGATCATAGATGAGCTTAAAGAATGGGATTGGACTGAGAATGTCAAGAAGGATTCAGTGAGAATCTCTTGTGAAGAACCAACCACTGAAGTCGAAAGAGAAGTTCAACAGGAACAAGTTAGAGATGAAGCAGGCCCAAGAAGACCTCGACGAACAAGACACATGCCTGCAAGGTTATAAGAATGTATAATTACATCAGATGATGTGGTCGATGAAGAGGGTGAGCTTGTACATTATGCTTTCTACGCAGATGTTGAACCAGTCAATGCAGCTGAGGCATTGAAAGATTCGAAGTGGGTGAAAGCAATGATTGAGGAGTTAGAGTCCATCGAAGTCAACAACATCTGGTCACTTGTTGAATTTCCTCAAGGCAAGAAGGCAATTGATGTGAAGTGGGTTTACAAGGTGAAGGTGAATCCTAGAGGAGAAGTAAATCGACACAAGGCGAGACTTGTAGCGAAAGGATTTCTTCAGAAGGAAGAAATCGACTTCGATGAAGTGTTCGCACCTGTTGCTAGGATCGAAACAATCAGGTTAGTTGTTGGTCTAGCAAATATGAACAATTGGCACACATGTCAGATGGACGTGAAGTGTGCATTCCTTAACTGCCCCTTAGATGAAGAAGTTTATGTCGCACAACCAGCTGGGTATGTGAAACGAGGCGAAGAAGGAAAGGTGTACAGGTTGCATAAAGCCCTGTATAGACTTAAGCAAGCTCCAAGAGCTTGGAATAAGAAAATCGACAGCTTCTTAAGGGAGAAGGAATTTGTGAAGTGTACGACTAAGCATGAAGTGTATGTAAGGAGAAGCAATAATGAATTGCTTATACTATGCCTCTATGTTGATGATTTGTTGATAACAGGGAGTTGCAAGAAGGAAATCGAAGATTTCAAACATGACCTAAGCGAGGAGTTTAAAATGTCAGACTTGGGAAATCTCTCATATTTCCTTGGCATCGAATTCTACAAGACTAGTAGAGGTTTGATGATGCACCAAAGAAGATATGCAGGCGAAATACTCAAGAGATTTGAGATGCAAGATTGCAACCCAACTTCGACTCCAGCTGAGACCAGACTGCAACTGTCGAAGGACTCGGATGAAGATGATGTCGACCCAACTCAATACAGAAGACTTATTGGGTCACTTAGATACCTTTGTCACACAAGGCCTGACTTAGCATACAGTGTGGGTATGGTACGTAGATTCATGCAGAACCCAAAGGTATCACACCTAGCAGCAACGAAGAGGATACCGAGGTATCTGAAAGGAACTCTCGACTACGGCATTTTGTTTCCTACAGCTGATGAAGGAAAATAATGTAAGTTAGTAGGATACACCGACTCTAGCTGGTGTAGCGATGTTGAGGATAGAAAATCCACAGCTGGATATGTGTTTATGTTAGGTGGTGCACCAGTTGCTTGGAGTTCGAGAAAGGAGCCAGTAGTGGCATTGTCATCATGCGAAGCAGAATATATAGATGCTTCTCTTTGTGCATGTCAAGCAACCTGGATGGTGAACTTGGTCGAAGAGATTACAGGGAAGAGTCATGGAGCAATTACCATAAAGATCGACAGCATGTCAGCTATCAACTTGGCGAAGAATCCAATATCACACGGTCGAAGCAAGCACATCGAAATGAGGTTCCATTATCTTCGAGAGCAGGTAGCAGAAGGGAAGATGAACTTGGAACACTGCAGAACTGAGAATCAGATTGCAGATATCATGACGAAGGGAGTGCAGGTCGAAGTTTTTAGAAGACTAAGAGTCATGATGAATGTAGACAGCTTAGACACAATGAATTAGGTGGTGCGTTAAATTGTAATTCCTTGTGTCAAAGTGTCGAAGCAAGGGTGTGTCGAAACAGTTGTTCCACACAGATTTGATTTAGATTTGATTTGATATAGTTCCAAAATAGGTATTTTGGGCTTTTATAGTTTGGGTTTTGACTTGGAGAACAAGTAAACCTAAATCTATAAATAGGGAGTAACCCTTATTTTTGTAAATCACAACACATTGTAATTCACGGTTTGCAGTTGCAAGTGAATAGAAAGAGAAAAAATCTCACAGTTTGTGGGTAACAACCTTCTTCTCCAAATTCTCTTAGAATCCTAATTTCCTTTCTTTCTCTATTTTCTTCTTTTCTTTGGTATTGCTGCGCTAAGAACCCTTCTTGTTTACCAAGATAGTGTCGAAATTTTCATAGGTTTTGGGTTTATTCCAACATTCGTTAGAACGGTACTTAATCAGCCAACACACTCACAAAACAATTGAAAAGAACAATGTTTAATCAGTTAAAGAAATTGATAGGGTGTGGAAACATTAGCCAGTGTGAATTAAGTGGAGCATTGTGATATAACTCATACTTTAGTGGAGTTACTTGCATGACGAGTAATCCGTTATTAGTTGATTAAAAGTGATTAAGTTTGTTAAGTATGTTAGAGATTGGTTAAATGACTTGTTATATATAAGTAACCAACAAATATATTTGTATTAATTAAATTGCTAAGAATTATAAATAAAAAAAAATATTAGATGTTTAGTTCATTAAATACACATAAGATTCTTAAGAAAAGTTAATTATTTATATTTTCAATGCATTGAATATATATATTTTTAGAAAAAATATGTATTTATAGTTTATTAAAAGATGTTCAAATTACCTTTTAAATCTCTTAACCAGTACCCCAGGGACACTCGTTAGTATTTTCCATTAAAATTTTAATTCTCATCGCTTCTAAATGTGTAACTCTCTCCTTTTCTCTCCATCTTCAATGAGAGGTTAATAAATAAATATTGTTAATTATTAGTGTAACATACGTTGGAAAGTTTGGCCAACGATCTTTAAAACAAATTGACCTCTCTTTTTATGGATGACTTTGATTTAAACTAATATGTTGATAAATATGAGTTAGTGCATGTCTAATTTTTGCACTTTGATTATCCCAATAGTGTACTCTTGCTCAGCAATTTCTTTCCTCCAAAAAAACTGTTTGTTTCTATTGGATTAAAGTTTTTGTTTTTCACGTCATACGAATAATATGAATAGTTTATAATAAAATTAGAGGTATGTGAATTTAGAACACTAAGCATGCATATCCTGTCAAAAAGACCAATGATAATGAAATGGGCATGTACGTTTAGATATTTCTATCTTTCTTTCATTCATGAAGAAGCAATACAATATGACTTTGGGTTTGATTCAATTGTCTTATTTGACATAAGTTTTGTAAATTGTTTGAAAGAGATTATCAAAACAATTTATGACAATTTTCATACATATTTTTTTTAGTTTAGTTTTATAAGTTCTTCAAGATTGTTTATAAAGATAACTTATAGTATATTAAAAGATAATTTAAATTTATGACAATTTATTTTGATAAACATGTGTTATATGTGTTAGTTGAAATAGTTGCGTGATATGTGTTGTGTACAAATGTGAATTAGAAGCGGTGGTGGATCCAGAAATATATGATAGTCGGGAGAAAATAATTTATAATATATTTACAAGAAAAATATACTTAAAATTTTATAAAATTACTACAATGCAGGAACTTTGACACAATCACCAGAATATGACACAGACACTCTGACATCAAAATATAAAAAATATACGATATTAAACCACTGTATATAAGATAATATTAGATCTTCATCTAATCATTTATTATTAAAAGATGTAAATATTTTAATAAAAATTATTCTCTTTAATTATTCATTGATAACATTGCATGTGTGAGATTTGTCTAAAATCTTTATAGTGTTTAATCAAAAAAAATTTTAAAAAATTAAACACTTCTCTAAATTGTCCGCGACACGTTTTGTATAAGTGTCATACTGTGTCAAACATTAATTCAAAAAGTGCCGAAGTGAATAAAAAATTATTTTCTTAAGGACACTTGTCTAATTTTTCTAACAACTTATTTAACTCTTTTAATATATATCATATGAGTTTCATACAAGTATCGGATACCGACGCATATTGCAATACTAACCCATCTATTTCTAAAGGTGTATGTGTTTTATATTAGGGTTAAATATGTTTATGGTACTCCTAAATATTTCAATTTCGTTTTTAATCCCTCAAAATATTTCTTTTAAAGAATAGCCCTCCTAAAATTTTTCATTCATACTTTTGGTTCCTAATACTAAAATCGTCACTAAAACTGTCGTTAATTCAGTCGCTACGTAATAAATCGTCGCTAAAACCGTCGCTAATTTTGTCGCTAAGTTGTAAAAATCGTCGCTAATTTGCAAGAGGGACCAAAAGTGTGGATGTAAAATTATAGGAGGACCATTCTTTGAAAAAAATATTTTGAGT
>JALAZF010001175.1:0-83590 GCA_022829125.1 Lathyrus tuberosus
CAGGAATGGCACTGAATGAGAAAGAAATTTCAGGAATGACACTGAAAGATAGTGAGAAAGACATCTAGGATTGGCACTGAATGCAAAGGAGAAAACTCACCCAGGAATGGCACTGAATGAACAGATAAGACTTTCAGGAATGGCACTAAAAGATATCCAAGAGAATAGTCTGTTGGGGATTACAAAACAGAGATAGAACTTCCAGGAATAGCACTGGAAAAATAAGAGGAACAAGATATCCAGAAATGACACTGGAAATAAAAAAAAAGACAGACATCCTGGAATGACACTGGAGTGTAAGAATACAAAGATCCAAAAATAACACCGGAATGAAAGAAGACAAACATCTAACAACAACACTAGATGCACAGGGAAACTACAATATTCAGGAATGACACTGAATGAACAAACATATAACTGTTTTGGTAGGCGCCAAGTAAGTTGGACTTCGATCACAAGGTAAGATGTTGACAGCAACAAGACCTCGGGAAATGCACATGTGCACGAAACACATTTCGAGCTATGAAAATATTTCTATGTATGGTAAATGAATGATTTATGTATGTAATGGAGATGATTAGGATAACTGAGATAGACTCTTTTGTGAGGGAAGAATGGAACTTTGATTCCTCAACACAGGGAACACTGCCCACTCTGCTTGGAGAGAAGATGTTGAACATATCTCTGTCGCACTTATGAATTGTATCAGGCTGATGGTCTTTTGCGGAAAGACATCTTGAGGATTCTTGAAGAAGACTGCCTCAGATTGATTGACTAATGAGGATAGACTGATCATAGCTTCAGTTTGACTGCTGCAGGGGAAATGATGAACTGATCATGGCTTCAGTTCTTGAAATGAATGCTGAGGATAAACTGATCATGGCTTTAGCTTGACTATTGCTGGGGATGAACCGATCATGGCTTCAGTTCTTAAAATGAATGTTGTGGAGTCTAAACTCAGTAGGAGTCTTGAAACAGGTCTTCTAGTTAACCAATTCTGAGAATAACTTACACTGAGCAACAAATCTTGAATTAATTCACAACAGGATCTGTAAGTAATATGCCCATGATAGGATCACTGACCAAGTTTATCAACTGTTTGAAATTTCTTGATGAGGAAAATTTGCCTGCAAATAAGATCATTCAAACATGGTAATTTTAATGCAATTTTGAAATCAAATATCATTTATGGAATGATATTATCGATGTATAGTAAATGAATCACTTGTCAAAACGCGGTGGTTTAGACATTCAAAATGAAAGATAAAGCAAAGGTATGGCTTCAAAGCAAATGATTGGTTACAAACTTGGGAGTCAATTTACGCAACCTTATTGTAGTATGCTTTCAAAAGAAACCTGGCTTCAATTAGGTCTTTTGAGGGTTGTAACGTGGTCTGGTTCACGGTTTTCGAAATAAAGGATATAGGATCAAAGTTTATTTGTACCCAACCCATTCTTCGTGATGGTCTTCAGTCCTATTCTCAGTTAATTTAAACTATGCATTTAGGTTCCAAGCGATTTTGGAATTGCAACACAGTTATGAGGATAACTCAAGGGCCAAGGGAATTTTGAGATGGCAGTCACTTTTTCTTACAATATTTTGTTGTTTTTGATGATGACCTTAATCAACTCATTTTGTCTTTGAGGATTTTGGTAACCTCTTAATTTTTCTTTTGTTATCCCTAACTTTTGTCTAAACTGTATCATTTGAGCTTACAGTCAGCGAGATGCCCCAATTTTTGCCTAAGTCTCCTTCATAGGTTTTGACTTAGAAGGATTTTCTTTTGATTTTTTCATTCCTTTCTTTTTGAAAGATTGTGACTGTCTGGCTTAATGATTACAGTGAACCATCATTGGCTTTTAATTTGAAAGACATCTTCAACACTTTTTTGATGTGTGCGAAGGAAGGCTTGTGATTGCAACCTTTATTGGAAGGCGTCTTGAATGATTCTTGAAATTTTGGCCTATGCAGACAGCAGATGTCCTAACACATGTCAAGACATTGTGCTACATAATCTTTTAAACTCAGAGGCGCAACAGCAGACTAATACCTTGAATATCAGAACTGCACAATCACAGATGTCACGACATCTGATCCAACATGTCAGTCAAGAACAATAACAAAACTGTAAATTGCAGAATGTTAAGTAAGACAGTACGCGTTAACCCAGTTCGGTGCAATTCACCTACTTTGGGGGATACCAATCCAGGAAGAAGACTTCACTATCTTGTAGTATTACCCTAAAGTTAAACTCCCTCGTTTACAACTTTATCCTAATCATTACCCTTAATGAACATCTTTATCACATTTAAACTCCATCATTTACAACTTTGATATGAGAGACCTACTCACTTCCTTAATCACAACCTGTGATATCTTTGTCTTCTGCCAATTTAGAATCTCTGTCATGCTTTCTTGACCAACAAGTCATCTTGGACTTGCTATAAAGCTTCGTCCAAGAACAATACACAGACCATTGCCTAAAGGCTTCTGGTTCTGTCCCTGTACCTATGCCTTCCACTCTGTATCCCATATTACAGAGTGGAGACTTACAACTCCTAAGAGAGCTGACAACTCTCAAACCCTAAACCCTTATTCAACACAAGAGAACTAGGTTACAAAGTTACAAGTGATACAAAAGGTACATTCAATATCAAAACCCTAGGTCTAAGTCTCCTTATATAGTCTTCTGTTGGGCTTTCTATCTTTGATCCTGTGATTCCTTGATTCGCTCCTTGATTCTTGCAACAGATTAAAACCTGCTAACTTAGTAAGTCAGTCAGGATGTCGAGTCACCATGCTGGGACATCTCCTTTGACATCTTTTTCTTCTGCAGATTCTTCAATTATATCATCAGAATGCTTTAGTCAAAATTTAGTCAAACAACAAGTGCTTTCAATTCTCTCGGGTTTAAATATACAATCAAATTAACTGAGAACTACCCATCCCCAGGTTAAGATTGCGCGTTTTTTCGTACAGAAAGAAAATCCAACTTCTAGGCTCAAAGGAGTTGGCAAGGGATTAACTTCCTTATTTCTCCAATGTTTGGGAATTGAAACAATGCACGTATATCATCAGCCAAGTTTTAATTAAAAGCATACAATCCAACAATTTTAGGTATTTCGTTTTCATCATTCTCCCTCCAATCTTTGTATAAAAAAAAGCTTGATAAAGAGAGTGAACAGGAGATATATTTTTGTTTTGTGAAAACGAAAGCATAAAGATGCACACAGGGGATGTAAATGAATTGAATCAAAACATTACAATGCTCATTTCATTGAAATTACCATGAAATTACAAATAAATTTCAAAAGCAAACAGTCAATACAATCAAAGAAAAATGCAAACAGAAAGAAACAAGGTCTAGTGGCTAATCAGCAACAAGGATGTGTTGTCCTGTCTGAAACACTGGCTTTAGGAGATGATCTGTCTAACTCAAACTTCACTTGGCATGCTCTGGCAAAGGATTGTTGACAACATTGGGATTATCATCATGAAAGGTCAGAATCTTTGAGTTCACCAATTCTTGTACTCTAGCTTTTAATGCATAACAACCTTCCAAGTTATGGCCTGCCCCACCTTGATGGAACTCACAGTGAAGATCAACCCTATAGCCAGGTGGGAGAGGATTTGGAGGAGGAGGTAGAGCCCTTGTTGTAATCAAACCTTTTTGAACAAGACCTGGATACAATTCAGTGTAGGACATCAGGATAGGATCAAAGTTAACCCTATTGCAATTCTGATTTTGTCTAACAGCCTGACGAGGAACTTTAACTGGTTGAGCATTGACAACAGGAGCAACTGTAGCTACATATTATTGTTTCCTGTGATGAGGTTTCCTTTCAACTGAAACAGCATGAGTATCGCCATCTTTCTTCTTTTGAAAATTCCCAACGGGCTTTCTAGCGCCATTAAAGGCTTTAGCATTAGCAATCTTTCCTTTCTTAATACCTTCTTCTAGTCTTTCTCCAATAGGACTAGGTCAGTAAAACCAGATGATACACTGCCTATCATCTTTTCCCAAAAGAGCGACTGAAGAGTGTCCATGAACAATCCAGTCAATTCCTTTTGTGCCAAGGGTGGCTCCACCTGAGCAGCTAGCTCTCTCCAGCGCTGAGCGTACTCCTTAAAAGATTATTTTTCTTTCTGAGACATATTTTGTAGTTGACGGTGGTGAGGTTCCATGTCCATATTATAGTTATACTACTTTAAGAAAGCATCAGCCAAGTCCTTCCAGCTTTGGATACGGTTCTTCTCAAGTCCCATATACCATTTCAGTGAAGCCCCACTCAAGCTGTCTTGGAAATAGTGAATGAGCAGTTTGTCGTTATTGGCATAGACAGCCATCTTTCAGTAGTACATCACCAAGTGGCTTCTGGGGCAGGTGTGCCCCTTATATTTCTCATAATCAGGAGTTTTGAATTTTGCAGGCATAACCAAGTCTGAAACTAAGCACATGTCCATTGTAGCAGCACCGAAGACATCACTTCCTTCCACGACTCTTATCCTTTTTTCTAGAGTTTGACATTGCTCTCTGACTTCTTCAATGTATCCAGGTTCTCCCTGACTTTCAAATTATGGACCAGTAGCAAGGTACACGAAAGGAGGATTCTCAGGAATAGCTTGAGCAACAGAATGCACAACAGGCTAAGGTTCAGTGAACAAAGGAGCTGAAGATACTGGCAGTATAGACGGGACAACCACTGGAGTAGTTGCAAAGGGTGGAAAGTAATTAATAGGTAACCCAAATTCTGGCCAAGTAAAAGGTGGTTGCTAGATCGGTGGAGGGTTAATAGCAGCAATTGAGATTTTAGAGATCACGGTCCTCTGAGGTGGTTCACCTCTAGCAATCAGAACTTGCATCATTTCTGTGAGCTTGGTCATGATGGCCTTCAACTCATCAATTTCCATTCTGACTTCAGCGTTGTGTTGTTCTTGGTTTTCCATTCTCAATTTGATGATAGCTCTAGTTTCGTAGTTGTGTCGAGGAAACAGCTTGATAGTGAACAGATAACTGGAGAAGGAGACAGTTGAAATGAGTTTCTGAGGCAGCTTGGATAAATGTAAATGTATGCTCATGGATGCAAGAGTGCATGGATGCAACAACCACAAACAAGACCACTCAAAGCACATAGGTTCAAAGGTCTGAGTCACGAGCATGGAGTCAAGGTTAAGAACCAACCCACAATGGTATGTACTAAGGGTATAACACCTACCGAACAAGGTTCTAAAAAGTGCCTAGAGTCATAGATCCATCTTTCGGATATTATCGGCTTAAACGACTACTTTTCAGTCAACAATATTCTCAAGAGAAACACGTCTGAGTGTGGTATCGCGTAACAACTGATTCAAGTCTACACCTGAATAGCCACCGCACCACGTCCTAATAAGGCTAAGATGGGTTAAAGGGTTCTAAGGTCCTCATCTTCTCAGGATCCCAGGTCGGAAAAAGTAATGCCATTACGACTACTCGAATGACATCAGTAATCCCAAAGGGACCTCCACTGAGTGGGGGATCTTATGTCAGCTTATTAAGGACTACTCCACGTAAGCCGAACAAGACTATACCACCCTCATATCATAAATGCACTCAAGTCCAGATATAGGACTTATCTCACCAATCAGATATCACCAAGCAGAACAACCAATAACAGTCAAATCAAATAGATAAAGCGTAAATAAATCAAAGTAGGCTGAACCCACTAAGAACCACAGTCCCCAGCAGAGTCGCCACTTTTCTGTAGCGGCAAAAATCGTGAGTATAAGCTATTTATTAACTTAACTCAAAAAGCAAGAGTCGCCACCACACTTTTATTTTATCCAAAAAGGAAAGGAAAAAGAGCGAACAAAACATACACAAGCTCTAAAACAAGAACAAGTGAATAGAGTCTGGGTAAGGGGTTGGTTACGTTAAGGGAAGGTATTAACACCCAAAACGTCTATAGTACTCTATAGGAACCCTTTGAAATAACTACGCTTTTTGGTCTGAAAAGGTTTGTTTGAAAAGTGATAGAGGAGATGAGAAGAGAAATATTTTTTTTAGATTTTTGTGTTTGGAGAGACTTTCGCCTCATGCCTACGTACCCACAAAGTGCAATATAGGATCAAAACCCCGTAGTTCATGGTACAAAGAATGAAATTTGTTTGTTATGGCTGTTTTTAAATATAAAGACAAGTCGTCATTTCCAAGCGAATAGTTTCGTTTAAAGAGATGAATCATGTCTAGACTTATGAAAAGTTTTGAAAGACAAAGTGCATAAGGCACAAAAAGAGTTTGAATGAGTTTGAGTGTTTTTTTAAAGTCTTTTGAAAAATGTGTCAATATGCTTATGTAGTTTAGAATTTGTTAAGAAATGAAAAGAAAATAGTAAAATCACTTGACAAAATCAAGGTTTGATTATGAAAGAGGTGATAGTTTGAAATTAAGAAAGTTTTGAAAAGAGGGAGAAGGTTTTGAAAATTGAAGAAAGGGGAGGAGAAGAAGTGACTATCCTAAAGCATAAAGTAAAAGCTAAGGATAAGAATGATCTAATCACAAATGTAGCTATCCTCACCATAAACCAAGCAAAAGCACAAAGCTCCAAAGTCTTCAAACCATAATTATAAAGCAAAGGGAAAAGGTCCTAGTTCTAAGTCCAAGGGTTCAAGAATAACATTGAAGTCCAAGGTCTAGGTTCAAATAAAAGAGAAATAGATGAAGAGAAAGCCAAATTAAACCACAAAATTATGTGATCTAAGGCTAAGAACAAAGGGAAAGGGAAGAAAAAGGCAAAACAACCAAAACAGTCCCAAAAATGGACCAAAAATTGCATTCTGACTCAGAGTAACTGATTACTCTATTAGGGTAATCGATTACTCTGCACGCAGAGCCAAAAAATTGTGCAAAATTCAGCATGATCATCTTTCAAAACTTTCTTCAAACACCTTATGATCATGGAATTGAAATTGCACAAAATTTTTAGTAAAACAACAGTAAAAACCAGCAATTAAAACCAATTACAAGATCTAATGGATCAAGTAACAAGGATCACCAAAGGTCTATATCGTGGAAGATGAATCAAGAACAACAATGGTGGAAAATGAGATTACCACTCTAAATTTGAAAATTCCTTCAAATTGCTCCAAGATCCAAACTCCAAAGTCTTGATCTACTGAAATTGATGATGAAAAAGTGAATGGATGGAGGTTTAGCTCAAAGTTGAACAAGATTTAATATGAAAACTTGTTAACTTTCAAAAGAAGAAAAGTGAGCTTTGGTGAATTTTGGTGGTTGGGGAGAGAATTTACAAGAGGTTTATCGGCTATCAAAAGCTTGAAGAATGAGTGAAATGAGGGTTCTATTTATAGAGTTTAGGCTTGGAAATTTTGGTGGTTTGGAATTTGGTTTGGAAATGAGAATTAGGCTTGGAATTTGAATTTGGAGGGAAAATCAAGATCAAGTGGTGATTAGTGAAGGTGTATGGTGGGAATTAACTGTGATTATGTAGGGGAATTAAAATGAGATGGTCTAGAATATTCTACATGTGATCAAAATGATGAAAATTGGTGCCAAAATTGCTAAATTTAAATTTGCTGAATTTAAATTTGCTGCCATTTTTTAAATTTCCACGAGGGTAATCGATTACCCTGATAAGAGTAACCGATTACTCAGTGCAAATTTTGAAAAAAAAAATGCCCTTTTGAGTGCACTGTTGTGGTTGGGCTCAAGTGAGCTTTGGTGAATTTTGGTGGTTGGGGAGAGAATTTGCAAGAGGTTTATTGGCTATTAAAAGCTTGAAGAATGAGTGAAATGAGGGTTCTATTTATAGAGTTTAGGCTTGGAAATTTTGGTGGTTTGGAATTTGGTTTGGAAATGAGAATTAGGCTTGGAATTTGAATTTGGAGGGAAAATCAAGAT
The DNA here is from genome assembly GCA_022829125.1 of Lathyrus tuberosus. Classification (NCBI taxonomy): domain Eukaryota; kingdom Viridiplantae; phylum Streptophyta; class Magnoliopsida; order Fabales; family Fabaceae; genus Lathyrus; species Lathyrus tuberosus. The sequence goes on from JALAZF010001175.1 coordinate 7,899, forward strand.
CAAGTGATGATTAGTGAAGGTGTATGGTGGGAATTAACTGTGATTATGTAGGGGAATTAAAATGAGATGGTCTAGAATATTCCACATGTGATCAAAATGATGAAAATTGGTGCCAAAATTGCTAAATTTAAATTTGCTGAATTTAAATTTTCTGCCATTTTTTAAATTTCCACGAGGGTAATCGATTACCCTGATTAGAGTAACCGATTACTCAGTGTAAATTTTGGAAAAAAAAATGCCCTTTTGAGTGCACTGTTGTGGTTGGGCTCGATTCTTTTGCTTGTCAAAGAAGGCATGGACATAAACACATGAACCTTGGAGTCTCTTGAATAATAATCAGTCAAAAACTTGAGAACTCTTGATCAGATGAATTTTTGAATTATTTGCAGATCAACTTTGACTTTGTTCAGATGAAATTCATTCGAGCTGAGGGACTGTTGTTTGATATTCTTGATCCAGATTCTTCCTGAAAAAGTTAGTAAAACGGAAAACAAAACATATTTTTGTATTTTGATTAGTGGTTAGTAAACGTGAGCAAATAAAGGCAAATAAGAAACACACAGATACTCGGTGATCCCTGCAAGGCATAAACCCAAAGAAGAGAGGGATAAAGGAACCAAAGCATGATCCTATTTGTGGTACTGATGCGCGGATGATATGTGAATGATATGTGGAATCTTAGGGGTCAAAAATTAGGGTTCAACACCTAGCATTATTACTACCGAAAGGATGGAACTTTCTTTCCTCCTCATGGCCAGATTTTGGCAAAACCTTCATTTCTTCCTTGCGCTTGCCTTTATCATCACTCTCCCTGTTCTTCTTCGTATCGAAGCCTTTTATTTGGAAACGGGGAACATGGCAAAAATCTTCCTATCATCCAAAAATATATATTCAATGATAGATGATATTCAATGATATTATTTATTTCATAGATTAGGTAATGCTTAAATACATGTAGTAAGTACAATTATGATCTTAGAATTATGTTAATAATTACAATTACAATCATATATTGATGTTAACAGTAATTACAATAGTTGTTGTAATAATGCAAAATAATATAAAATAAATATTTGGTGTGTGATTGTTATATTCAAGAATCACCATATCATGAAAATTAAGTCACGATTCTTAATAATGTCTTTGCCATTAATTGTTGGAATATTATGTCAATATTCTAATATAGGGAGATGAATTTGAAAAAGTTCTTTTAATTCCACATTGTGTGTTAGTTGAAAAAACTCCTTAATTCCACTATTGGAAAAAATAGGTAAAAGTTGTTGTGTCTTATTCCTCAGCCTTAGGTTGGTTTATATAGTAAAGATACAATTATTACACTTGATTTTCTCCTTAATGGAGAATAAAGGAAATAAAGAAAAATAAAGGTAGTATTAAAGGCAATAATAAAACCAGAAATAAAATATTTTCCAACACCCCCCTTAAGTTGGTGCATAGATATCTATCATACCTAACTTGTCTATCAAATGCTAAAAAGTAGGTATTTCCAAACTTTTGGTCACGAAGGGTAGACATATGATTCATGCATCTAACTTCTCCTTTATGAAGTGTCGAACAATCTCGATATGCTTAGTTATGTCATGTTGAACTGGATTATGAGCTATGCTAATAGCAGCTTTAGTGCCAGAGTACAATTTCAATGGAAGCTCAGTTTTCATCTTAAGTTCTTCTAGGACTCTAACCACTACTACGGAAAACCCATATAACAACGGTTGGAAAAAGGATACCGTCACGCAGGTCCAACCGTTGTGACGTAAAGTGTGATTGTATGTATGATGATTTCAACCACAGGCGGACGACCGTGATTGTATCCAAGTAGCACGCTACCTACCACAACGGTTACTTTAAACAACCGTTGCGGTATATTAAAACACAAATTATTTACCAACGGTTGTTATAGACAACCGTTGTTGTATATAGCCCTGAGTTTGTTATAAATTATGTGGAATGCTTATTTTGCCAATGCTCACTAAACATATAACCTTCCAATCTGACTAGCACATTATAATATGACAAATTAAGTTATATTAGAAGTATAAGTACACGTTCAATGCTTGACAAGGGTTCTTCAACTCCTTATCCATATTTTGATCTATGACAGTAAGAACTTGGTTTAGTGATCCTAGTTCTTCAACAACCCCTGCCTTCAACTCTAATTTCTTTTGTAAAATATTATTTACTTTGCAAACAAAATTAGAGGTGGAGAGAGGGGTGAAGATCTAAAATCACTAAATCAAGTTCTAACGATCAAGGAACAAAATGCAATTAACATTGTGAAGAATTATTGTCAAGAATTGAACGTGTACTTATTTTCTAATACAATTTTATCTATCATATCATAATTTTCTAATGCAGTTTGGGAAGTTATATATTTGGTAAGGGATTGGAAAAACACTCAAACCACATAATATATAATAAACTCATATTTTAAAAAGACATAAACAACAACATTCATCAAAATCATTCATCAACAACAAACAATATCAAACAAACACGATACAACAAACATATCAAGGCATAAAATGCTTCAGAAACATACCCTACATGTCAAGTCCCAGCGAACTGTTGAAGCTAGAATAGCAGCAAGCAAAAATATATAAGAAACCCAGTTTTGTCGTGCCACAGGGATCAGTGCGAGGGAAAGAATGTCGTTCGACGGTTTCTATATTTCTAAGCTTATGGTTTAAAAGTTCTGGTTTAAAAGGGAACCAAAAGCAAAGACGGAAAATGTAAAGACTGAAAATATAAGGTAAAGACGGAATTATAAACGAAGCCTTGTTGAAATTGGATCTCATCAATTGATAACACATGCATTCTTCTAATCATATTATACATAAATCAATCATTCGCCTAATATCCTCACGTATCACCCACGATAGAGGTTATGTCTAACGCAACATCGAGAGAACGACCGTATTGCCCATTGGTGATGTCTCACGCAATAAAAACCAACACATAGCATTAAGAGCTGATACTCATGCAAGCGTTAAGCCTAAATCTATTTCTAGAGTTTAGAACAAAATAAATAATCATCTTAGATCCAGATCTGAAGAGTATATGTCTATAGCGGTTCAAATCAAAGATAAACAGGTAAACAAAGATGACACCCACATCAGATAAATGACTGCTTCATATAAAATGCCAGCGATCAGAATACGTACATACGTTTAACCCTTTTTACATGTATTCAACTAATTTGCCAAATGAATGTGAATATCGTTCTTCATCATTATTATCACGCATCCTCGCAATACCGTATCGATCCTACTCATGCTAGCCATGCTACTTAATCAACACAATACAACAAAAGATACAATGAATATCAACTCACAAAACCATGTCAAAAGTTTTACTCATTGATAGATGAAAATCTAAGATCAAGGATTTGTAAAGATTTTGTCAAGACCACAAATAATCAATCAAAGACAACAACAATAGAGAACCAAAACATATTCACAAACATACATTAGATGAAATACATAAGGTATCAAAATATTACATCCTTTCCCAACAAGAAATCAAAGATCCTACCTTTTCTCCCTTGAAATGAAGAGATGCAAAGTTCCGATCTTTTAATTACAAGTTTCTCTATCTCCAAAATTAAAACATAATCTCAAAAAGTGTGAAAATTCTATTTATACACATTCAGGAATTTTCATGTTCGCAAAGCGAACCATTTATTCGCACATCGAATGAAGAAAAATGGCATTTCAGGTGCCTCTGGATAGTTAAACCGCCCCATAAATTCTCGTGAGTTTGCAATGCGAATGATCACTCGCAAAGCAAACACTCGCTTTCCCGTTCACAAAGAAAACTTTAGTGCCTTTTGCCCCTGCCAAATTCTGGGACCATTCGCTAAAGACCTCGCCAGATGTTCGCAAAGCGAACCTTCGCTAGCAATTCGCAAAGCGAATGTTCTAAAGTATTCCTCATTTCTTTGACAGCTTGCACTACTTTCTTGTGTATTACAACTTTGATCAATTTATGTATTTTCCTGCAAAATAACACACACACATTACAGCACCAAAGGTATATCCTCATTGTTAGAAGAACAACAACAAATCACTAGTAAAACTAATGAAAACATGAGAAAAGAGTGGAAAAAGTGCAAGGAAAGATAGTTCATTTTTAGGTCAACTCCGCACCTAACAACTCTCCCAAACTAGATTTTTGCTTGTCCTCAAGCAAAGTATACCCCTCATGAAAACAAGAGGATTTGCTCAAGCTTATGAATCAACCAAGAATAGATGAAAATGCGCAAAAGCAACGTTCACCACTCAATAGAATCGAACAATGAAAAAGAATTAAGTTCTTAAACAAATATCATGGAATGGTTCAAAGAACAACTAAATTTTCATACTTGAATCACTCTAACACTCCTCTTCAAAATAAGAATGAAGAAATTGACGCGTTTGCAACCGCAGGGAAATTTCACTAACCTGATAAACAATGCAAATAGCAATCCAATTCATACAACATCTAACAATCAAAAATGAAAAAATGGAAGCGAAAAGATCACTAAGGGCTTTAAAGGTTGTAGCTTGGTCGAGTTCACAACAAATGGACATTTCTAAAGGCCATTGAATCGAAATTGCCGATGCAAAAAGAAACATTCACTATACATGGTATTTACACATCACAACTTCATTCACCATTTTCATTCCTTTATCCCCAACCTTCTCAAACTTCCTTATGCACAATTATTTCATTCTCTATTTTTCTCATTCAAACAAGCATTCTTTTTCTTTTCATGCGTGTTTGAACTTTTTCAAAAGTTTTAGAATCCTACCATTCTTCTTTTTCATTCTCCCAAACTTAAATTCAACCAACCCTCAAGTGAATGCTCCTTGCTTTTTAAGGCAAGGAAATCAGATTAAAACAAAGTTCAAAGGTTCAAGAAGAAATTTTTAGAACCTCACAAAATTCAATGATGAACTAAACTTTCAAATTATGTACATAAACCAAGTTCATCACTAAAATGAGATCTAAACTGTTTTAGGCTCAAAGGGGTTAACGAATTCTCTCTACTCACGAGTAAGGTACTTTTGGATACAGTTGTGCTCACTATAAACAAATGCCTTGATCATTTCTAATGCTTCCACAAAATCACAATAATCAAAAGATAAAGGATGAATTAAACGAATTAAACAAAGTTATCAGTCATCCAAGCATTTAGTAAACAATGGAGGTTTCTCACAATTTGTGGCTTTTGGACCTAAGTGAAACAAGCATTCAAACAAGTTGAAAAATGAAACAAGAATACACATTTGCACAAAGCATAAAATTCTTAAATCATTCTAGCATTCTATAAAGCAGTACAATTTACCATGCAAACATTCAAATCTCACCATCCAGACTCGGTTGAAGCTTCATTGAATACTTTTATACAAATAGCAACCAATCTAGAAGGAGTTCTCATCATTCATGATCACACTGGAGAAAACATAAAAGAAAACAAATACATATAATATAAACAAATGTACAAAGCTCAAAAATATAGAAACTATCGCAATGCGATTCAATATCTAAACACCGATCCCCGACAACGACGCCATTTTGTTGAAGCTAGAATAACAGCAAGCAAAAATATATAAGTAACCCAGTTTTGTCGTACCACAGGGATCAGTGCGAGGGAAAGAATGTCATTCGACGGTTTCTATATTTCTAAACTTATGGTTCAAAAGTTCTGGTTTAAAAGGGAACCAAAAGCAAAGACGGAAAATGTAAAGACTGAAAATATAAGGTAAAGACGGAATTATAAACGGAGCCTTGTTGGAATTGGATCTCATCAATTGATAACACATGCATTCTTCTAATCATATTATACATAAATCAATCATTCGCCTAATATCCTCATTTATCATCCACAACAGAGGTTATGTCTAACACAACTTCGAGAGAACGACCGTATTGCCTCATTGGTGATGTCTCACGCAACAAAAACCAACACAAAGCATTAAGAGGTGATACTCATGCAAGTGTTAAGCCTAAATCTATTTCTAGAGTTTAGAACAAAATAGATAATCATCTTAGATCCAGATCTGAAGAGTATATGTTATAGCGGTTTAAATCAAATATAAACAGGTAAACAAAGATGACACCCACATCAGATACATGACTGCTTTATATAAAATGCCAGCGATCAGAATACGTACATACGTTTAACCCTTTTTACATGTATTCAACTAATTTGCCAAATGACTGTGAATATCGTTCTTCATCACTATTATCATGCATCCTTGCAATACCGTATCGATCCTACTCATGCTAGCCATGCTACTTAATCAACACAATACAACAAAAGATACAATGAATATCAACTCACAAAACCATGTCAAAAGTTTTACTCATTGATAGATGAAAATCTAAGATCAAGGATTTGTAAAGGTTTTGTCAAGACCACAAATAATCAATCAAAGACAACAACAATAGAGAATCAAAACATATTCACAAACATACATTAGATGAAATACATAAGGTATCAAAAGATTACATCCTTTCCCAACAAGAAATCAAAGATCCTACCTTTTCTCCCTTGAAATGAAGAGATGCAAAGTTATGATCTTTTAATTACAAGTTTCTCTATCTCCAAAATTAAAACATAATCTCAAAAAGTGTGAAAATTCTATTTATACACATTCAGGAATTTTCATGTTCGCAAAGCGAACCATTTATTCGCACAGCGAATGAAGAAAAATGGCACTTCAGGTGCCTCTGAATAGTTAAACCGCCCCAGAAATTCTCGTGAGTTCTCAATGCGAAGGATCACTCGTAAAGCGAACACTCGTTTTCCCGTTCGCAAATCGAACTGTAGTGCCTTTTGCCCCTGCCAAATTCTGGGACCATTCGCTAGAGACCTCGCCAGATGTTCGCAATATTGGTGTTATGAAAGGCTTATTTTGTAGTAGTGAAGAATCCATAATCCTTCACAAATACCTTGAGACATAGCTCTAAACTCGGCTTCTGCACTACTCTTTGATACAACTCCATATTTCTTGCTCCTCCATGTCACAAAATTACCCCAAACATAGGTACAATATCTAGAGTTTAATCTTCTATCCCAATCAGCATCGGTGAAGATAGACACATTTCTTTCACTAGTCTTCTTAAAAATAATCCTTTTCCAGGATTTACCTTCAAATATCTCAGTATCCTATAGACTGCCTCAAGATGTTCCTCGAAAGGAAAATACATAAACTGACTCACTACACTAACTAAGAAAGCAATATGAGGTCGAGTGTGTGACAAATAAATCAGTTTCCCAACCAATCTCTGATATCTTCCAGTTTCAATAGGAACATTACCTTCTCCCCAAAGTTTAGCATTAGGATCCATAGGGGTATCTGCAGGACGATATCACTCATTCATGTTTCTTTCAACAAGCCTAGAATGTATTTCTGCTGTGAAACCATAGTACCATTCTTCGACCAAGCAACCTCCATACCTAGAAAATATCTCATGAATCCCAAGTCCTTGATTACAAATTCTACTGTCAATTTCTTTTTTACTCTTGCCATTTCCACTGTATTGTCTCCAGTAATGACAATATCATCAACATAAACAATTAAGACAGCAACTTTCCCATCATGGGAGAACTTTGTGAACAAGGTGTGGTCAGCCTGTCTTGGATGTACCCTTGTTTCTTTATGGACTGAGTGAATTTTTTAAACTAAGCTCTATGGGACTTCTTTAATCCATAAAAAGACTTATTTAGTCTGCACACATTTGATCCAAATTTGTTTTCAAAACCAAGAGAAATGTCCATATATACTTCTTCTAGATTTCCATTAAGAAATGCATTCTTAACATCTAATTGATGTAGGGGCCAATCCAGGTTAGCAACAAGAGACAAAACAATTCTAACAGTGTTCAATTTTGCAACGAGAGCAAATGTCTCTAAGTAATCTATACCATAGGTCTGAGTAAAACCTTTAGCCACCAAGCGAGCCTTGAACCTTTCAATTGACCCATCTGAATTATACTTCACAGCAAACAGCCATTTGCATCCAATTGTCTTCTTGCCATCTGGTAGTGACGTGACAATCCAAGTTTTGTTCTTTTCAAGAGCTTTCATCTCCTCAAATATAGCTTCCCTCGACTTTAGAATTTCTAGAGCAACCTGTACATTTTTTGGAATTTCTACACTAGACAATTTTAAGGTGAAGGCATACATAGATGAAGACAAATTTGAATATGATATAAAATTGGACATGGGGTGTTTAGTGCAAGATCTGACATGTTTTCTAATGGCAACAAGATCATCTATATCAGGATACAAAATACGACTCTCAGAAATAGTGATAGACTTATATTTCCTTTTGTTAGAAAGTTGATCATTCCCCTGTTTAGATTCCTGACAATGTTGAGATGTGGACTTGTCCTATCCTTTATGGTTCTTTATTTCAAAATCCTTTTCTTTCCAAGTCATGTTTCCTAATTCAAATTTGTTTTCTTGAAGTGACTCATTATTTTGTGGCATTTCAATTAGATCTTCACTATCATCATTTTTAAGATTCTCATTATTTTCTACTGGAGAAAATGTAGGCTCGAATTCACAAGGTTCCTTACTCATAACAAGAGTAGGATCAGATAAAGAATCATGGCCATTTTCTGTTGGTGCAAGTGTAAAAGTCTCAGAATTTTGTGATACTGGCAAATACAAGTTATTTTTAAAACTCATGTCCTTAATTTGAAACAAGTCTTCGTTGATCTCCCCCCCCCCCCTTGAAGATGAGTAGGGGTATTCGTGGGTTGGGTTAGATCTAATTTGATTAAATCTAATACCCGACCTGATCAATATTCTTTAGGTTGGGTTGAGTGTTCAACTCGTACTTTTAAAACTAAACTCGAACCAAACCAACCCGCTCATCAATGGGTTGGGTTGAGTTGGGTTCGTGGGTCATCCACTAAATATAATTTTCAAATTTTAAATAAAATAGTAATTTAATTAACACATTTATATTACAAAAACATTAAAAAATCATAAACTTTTAGTATTTAATTTGAATAAAATTTATAGGTTAATACCTAAAAACTCTATTACGATTCATATAAAGCTAGAAAAATATACAAATGGTGTAAAGTATTATTTAAAAGGTAAAATATATCTCTCCTTGAATAAATAAATTTGATCTCTCAAATTTGATTTAGACTTTTTTCCTTTTACAATATATATGCATTGTAAGAATCATGCTAGATAATTTATAAAAAAATAAAATAAAAATATTGTGACATATCAATGGGTCGGGTTCACAGGTTCGTGGATTTAAAACTTCAAACGCGTTACCCGGACCAAATACCAATGGGTTTGAATGGGTTGGTTCGGGTTGGACCCGTACATGATTAGGTTGGGTAAAAATAAGGATTGGGTTGGATTGGGTGAGTGGGTTCGCGGGTTCGTCCGTACCCATGAACACCCCTAAAGATGAGTGTCATAAAAAAAGGTTTATTTTCAAAGAATGTAACATCCATAGTGACAAACATTTTCTTATTTTTTGGATCAAAACATTTATATCCTTTTTGGGTTGAGGAGTACCCAACAAAGACACATTTTATAGAATGTGGCTCAAGTTTTCCAACATTTTAATGTTCATGAACAAAGGTTGTGCAACCAAAGATTTTAAAGTCAAATCACTTAAAACACAAGTACTAGGAAAACATTCTTTGAAGAAATTAATTGGAGTTTAAAAATTGAGAATTTTGGAGGGCATTCTATTTATTAAATATGCAGTTGTTAAAACAACTTCGCCCCACAAATAATTTGGTACTTTATTCGAAAAAAGTAGAACTCTAGCAACCTCTAGTAAATGTTTATTTTTCCTTTCGGCCACTCCATTTTGTTGAGGAGTATTACGACATGAACTTTGATGTACAATCCCATTTTTTAGAAAAAAAATCATCCAGGATAGTGTTAAAATATTCTGTCATTATCACTTCTAAAGACTTGGATATTTGTTTGAAATTGGTTCTGCACCATTATAAAAAAATTCTTCACAGCCTGACAAACATCTGATTTCCCTTTTAACAAGTACACCCAACATACTCTTGTATGGTCATCTATAAATATGATAAACCATTTTTGAGAGAGAGTGTACTTGTACTGTTAGGGCCCCAAACATCAATGTGAATAATAGAAAATGGTTTTGATGGTTTATAAGGCTGTATTGAAAATTGGGAACGGTGATGCTTTGCAAACTCACATGCTTCACATTTAAATAAAGAAAAATTCTTATTGTGAAATAACTTAGGAAACAAGTGTTTTAAGTAATGAAAACTAGGATGACCTAATCTTAAATGTCATACCATAATGTTGTCATCTTTATTATTCAAAACAGAAAAAAGACTCAAAGTAGGAACTTATTGATTTTGAAGGTAGTTGTGATGCATATCCAATGTCAAGGTGGTAAAGTCCTCCACTCTCCTTAGCACTGCCAATCATCTTCCCCGAGTTCAAATCCTAAAAGACAGTGAGATCGGAAAAAATTAGTTTGACAATTTATATTTTAGGCTAATTTACTGACAGACATTAAATTACACAATAAGTTTGGAACATGAAGAATATTTTTAAGAGTTAATATTGGAGACAATACAACTGACCCTTTACTTGCAATGGCTGAAAAAGAACCATCTGCAATTTTTTTATTTTTTTATTACCTGCACATAGACTATATGAAGAGAACAAGTAGATTCGCCTGTCATGTGATCAAAGGCACCTCAATCTACTATCTAAGTATGACTGGGACTGACACTAAAAAATGCAGAATTACCTTTTGTTGCTATAGAGCAAGAAGGGGTTGGAGACTCTAGGAGTTTGTATAGTCTGTCTAGTTGTTCCGTAGTGAGTGGAAGCTGAGTTGGAGGGGATTGCTGCCCTTGATCAGAATTACTAGCCTAAATTGCACGACCACATTTCTTCTTCCAGTTAAAAGGTTTGCCTTTGAGCTTCCAACAAGTTTCACGTGTATGCCATTCGCGCTTGCGGAGATCATACCAAGGAACTTTGTCTGACCTTCTTCCCTCATCAAGGTTCCTAGTAACCAGAGTTGAACCTTCATATTCAGAGCTTCATGGTGTCTTGCCCATCATAATTCCTTCTCGTGCCTCCTCCCTTCTTATTTTTGCAAAAGTTTCACGAAGAGTTGGCAATGATATTTTTTCTAAAACTCTATCTCTTATCGCATCAAGGTCTTTATTGAGCCTAACGAAAAACATGAATACACGATCATTTTCTTGCCTTATGAGAAACAAAACAGTGTCTTTTGTACACTTCCAATTGTCATCATAACAAATACCAACTCTTGCCACAGTGTGAACAACTCATTGTAATAAGAAGTTACACTCCTGTCACCTTGTTTCGCATGCCATAACTTTGATTTTAAACCAAAAAATTGGGAGGAGTTTTGAATATTAGAGTATGTTTCCTTAACAGCTTCCTACGCATCCTTTGCGGAAGACAAAAACATGTAAGGCTTATCTATTCCAGTTTCTATATAGCTTACCAGCCACGTAATAATTAGGGAGTTTTCAGACTTTCATTGTTTGTAACGAGAATCTCCTAATGTCGGTTCAGCTACTACTCCTGTTAAGAAACCAAGTTTCTCTTTGCTATCCAACACCAATCGAACGGTTTGAGTCCATTCATTATAGTTATTCTCACTCATTTTAGGGATATTGACCTTCAAGGTTCTCTGCATCTTAGAGACCCTTTATCTTTTTAACATCATCATTATAACTCCCCAAAAAATCAAATTTTCAATAATTTCTATAAAATATACTGAAGGATACCTCATATCTAAAGGGACACCACCAATATTTTTGGGTTTATCATTTCAATTTGTGAAGAGACGTCACTTACATCGTCCCCACTCGAAAGGTATACGAAGGGAATGCTTAGGTTTTTTATGTTGGTCATGACTAGAAATAAATGGATACATCTAAGATGATAGAGAAAGAGAATGTTAACTTGAAAAAATTACAAAGTCCGAGTTGAAGAAATAAGGAGAAGACCACCAAAGACTAAAAAATGTTGCACGTATAAGTATGAAGATTGAAAGAAATGAGAATATAACTTGCAAAACTAAGTTACAGGAAGGACTAGAGATATGAAAATTTGGTGTGAGAGGAGCAAAAAGAGAAACTAATGGCACTCTACCTATTTTATAGATAACTAGGAAGCTTAGATCTACGACCAGGGTTAAACTGAACACCAAAAAGCGTGATCAACGACTCAAGATTAATCTTGGTTCCATAACGAGTGCAATCAAGTGTTATAGTGACATTGACATCCCTTACCCTAGGGGTCTAGATCCTCGTGGAGGGTTTCCACAATGAAACGTTTTAGTTACAAGATAACCATTTAATTCACATATTCCTAATGCTACTTATATCAAAATAGCACGCTACCAGACTCTTTCCTAACTCGAGGAACCTACCAAGGAATTAGAAAATACAAAAAAAAGGGCATTCTAGAGGCCAGTCTCAACGATTCTATAATAATCCTAGCTCTCTGCATGTTAGCAAGACCTTGTGAGGAAACAGTTCTGGTTCGAACAAAAGGTCCAATAAAAATGTCCATTTTGAAGACCTAATACATAGTCTTGCTTTTCTAAATATGAAGAATAGGTAAACCTCGCAAAAAGGTCACACACCGAAATTCAACAGTATGCTCATCATAACCGTTGGAACTAATCCAATAGTCTCCCTTACTTTACGTCGTGTTCATCGTGTGCACTTTTAATTGACGTTCGCATATAAGCATGATCACACACCATTAATATGTACAATTTCATTCACTATTGCAAGTTACATCTCTCTCAAATCTCACTGACTTGTGTGTTAAAGTGTAACCTTGTAGATACACTCATTACTCCACCTATCAGAGACCTTCACCGCCATATTGAAAACTTTCACCAACACAATCCATTTTTGTTCTAATTAAAAACCATTTTAATAAATAACCTAACACATTAAATATTATAATTGTATTCCAAAATTATTATATATTTTTGTCTAACATGCTAATGATTAATATTTCACCATTATAAAAGTAAATAAATATGATGTGAGTTTGAATCTAAACATTTACAATTATACGTCTATGCATCTATTTGTAAGTATATAGTGCAATCTAAGAGGGGGTGAATTAGATTTTGAAACTTTTTTTGGTTATTTTAGAGATGTTCTTATGTTCTTATTTTTCCAAAAATATGTTGATGAACTTATGAAGTAAAGTGCATAATTTAAATGCAGAAAAATAAAGAACATAACAATATATATTAATTCCCCTTTCCAATCAAGGGTACATCTAGTCCCCTCACACCCTGTGAGAGATTTTCATTATTGTTAGATCTTTGTACAAGCCTGACTCCAAGACTTCTCATACAATCTTCTAACAACAACAAAGAAGCACACCACTTCATTGATTTCCAAAAAAAAAATCAACAACTACGGTGGACTTTAAATCATACTAATTTAAAAGATCTTTCTCTAATAATCACCAACACTTTGATAATTATCACTTAAACAAGTAATCACACCACTTTCTGTTTACAATACTTAAAAATCACACGGATTTCTATTACAAACAAATGTCACCATACACTTGGTGTCAAGTTACAACAAAATGATACTTTTTATGCCTTTGCTTCAAAGTTTTTTTATACATGATAATTGGAGAACTTTAGAGGTGAAGATGAGTATTATTTTTTGAGCATCTAAAGTTTATACATAATGAATTTCACTTAAGTACCTTAGCATCAAGATCAATTTCCTTTATTTCCAAAATATCCATAAGTTTGTGCATTCTTGATTCTTGATTCCAAACTTTTTCTTCTTTAATTTTTTTTTATCGATAAGCCTTTTGTCTTTATCAAAACTAAGTTATGAAGGATGATGAAAATCTTCTTCACAATCTCCCATTTTTTGTGATTGTTGGTCCTTTTGAGATTGGCTGCATTATGCAAAACAACATGGAGTTTGCTCAAGCTAGTTCTGGTGCGTAAGGGACACATGTTGAACACGATGTTCCAACATATGTGTTGCAAAATCTGGTCTCTGGAAATAGATAGATGGTATTGCAGTTTGTTTCAAAATTATTCTATCAAAGATTCTCTCTACAAAGAAGATCTACAAGTCTTGGAGAAGAGTTAATTTGGATGTACATGAGCAACATGTGGAACATGATGTCCCAGCACGTGCAGCGTAACATCTGGCCTTGTCAACAGGCTATAAGAGATGTTGTTTAATGTGAATTTTCTAATTGGATTTAAATCAGATTTGTTGTAGATTTGTTAGCAATGTATGGTTGGTTTGTTTGACGACTGTTGAAGATCATCAAATTTAAATGAATATTTAAATTTTAATTTGATGTAAAACCCCATATCTTTTGGATAGTTTTATGGAGAAATCAATTCCAACAAGATTCTCTATTATTCTAGACGAATTTAAATCAGAGTTCCATAAGGAAAAGGCCCGTTAGACATTGATATATAAGGATAATCAACTCTCATATTTTACTTGAGGGTTTGTACTCAAGATTAAGTTCTTTGTGTCTAGGGTTTGTAAGTCTTTTCTTTCTTATATTCCACATTAATCCCATAATAAGGATTAGTGTTGAATCTATTGTTGTACACCACTATATGTTTTAGTTACTTGGCATAGTTGAGTTGTACATTCAATAATCAATAGACTTGTTATTGAGGTTGATCACTCGGGGTTAGTGGTTGAAGAAAGTGAGTGAGTTCTCATATTTAGAGGGAGACCGAAATATAAAGTCATTAGGATTAAGGAGAGACATATAACTTCATAGGATTTAGGGTTCTTATAAGACTAATTGTTCTAATTCGAAGTAGTGAATTTCCATTCTTAGGTTGAGTGCCACAAGACGTAGGTGTGGTTTCACCGAACTGGTTTACCAATCTCTTGTGTTACTCTACAACTTTCTAAATTATTTATTATTATTTCCAAACTGTTCTTAAACTAGTTTTACAAGTTGAACAAGTTGTCTGAACATCTGCTCTAACATATGCCTCCTAAGGAACATAATTTCAATGATGACAAAACACGTTGATGGAAATTTTTTGCTTGACACTTTATTTTTCCTCCTATATTTTATATCTCACCTTATTTTGCATATCTACCCATTTATTTTTCAATTTATGCAATGTCTTTATAATCCTCAAAACAACAAAAGCAACCATCTATGCCCCCCCCCCCCCCCCCCTCTTTTTGATAATATCAAAAAGAAAAAGAGTAAAATCAAAAGAATCATAATATAAGAGAAATGATATATTAAACATAAAAGAACTTGTCACAATATATGATTTTATGTCAGTCTCTTTCAAATCATCTTTAATCTAATGAAGCTTTAATTCTACCATATCATATGGTCATGTAACTTAAAAGTTAAATCTTGAATTGACAATACTAGCATATGATCTTCAAGTACCTACAAAATAATTAATAGTACTATGTTACCCAATATTGTTTGGGTCCTCTTGAGTTAGATCCATTTCTCACCCATACATACTCACAATAAGAAATACCATAATTTCTAATGTTGCAAGCATTAGAAGCATGACTGTTTGCATTACAATAAAATCATGTAGGCTTTAGGTTTTGAGATTTTTTTCAGTTATTTTAGAGATGTTCTTATGTTTATTTTCTTTTGGAAATATGCTGATAAACTTATGAAGTAAAGTGCACAATTTAACTGAAAAAATGTAAAGAACACTAAGATATATACTAGTTCCCATTATCAACCAAGGGTACATCTAGTCCTCTCGCACCCCATGAGAGATTTTCACTATTGTTAGATCTTTATACAAGCCTTACACAAAAAATTCTCCTAAAACCTTCTAACAACAACAAAGAAGCATACCACTTATTTATTTTACAAAAACACCAACAAATATGGCGGACTTTCAATCACCCTAAGTCCAAGGTCTTTTTCGAACAAATAGAAAGATAACCTTTCCTATTTGTAAAGATCTGTAGAAAGAGAAACCACTTTTTTACAGGCAAAAATCACCACACACTTGGTGAATAAAATACAACAAACTGATAAAATTTAGTACATGCAGACTTTGCAGCGTGCTTGATAAAATTGAGAGCTTTGTTGCTTTTCTGATATATTAAAAATTCAATCTTCTCCTTTAATGAACAAACTAATATGATATAAACATTTAAGTGCTCAAGTGTTTTCATTAAACTTTTTCACACATGAATGAAAATTATGCAAGAAAAAGTTTCTCTGTCATTGTTTTACTGACACTTAAAACATATGAAAAATTGTTCATGAAAGAGGTAATTTGATCAATGAAATATTCTGCAATTTATATGGCCTAAGAAAGAGGTAATTTGATCGGTGAAAAAAATCATACCAAGGTTACATCTAGTCTCCTCACATCCCGTGAGAAATTTTCACAATTGATAGATCTTTGTACAAGCTTCACACAAAGACTTCTCCTACAATCTTCTAACAACAACAAAGAAGCATACAACTTCCTTGATTTCCAAACACCTACAATTATGATGGACTTTGAATCACCCCGATTCAAAGGACTTTTTTCAATATTCACCAACAATATGATGATTATCACATAAATAAGAAAGCACGCCACTTTCTGTTTACAATACTTATAAAGTACGCCATTTTCTGTTTACAAATAATTGTCACCACACACTTGGTGATCAAGTTTCAACAAAATGATACTTTTGAATAAAAGATGATTTTTGGACAATTTCCAAGAATAAATCATTCTTTTTTCCTTTCAATATATAATCCAACAATATATATAAACCTTAAGGGTTCATACAGGGCCGACCTAATCAATCCGGAGGCCCTGTTATAATTTTAAAAAATAGACCTAAAATTTTTAATTTATATCAATTTTAAAAAAATCGAAAAAAATACATATATTTTAAAAATAAATTATGATTTTACACCTCTATTTAAGAAACAACTGTAAAATAGATTTTGGAAATAAAGTATTTTACACCTGTTGTTAAAAAAGTAGGTGTAAAATGTTTTTTTTTTTAATTAAAAAAAAAGTGGGCCCTCCAAAATTTGGGACCCAGTGTTGTAGCACAGGATGCACCTGCACTGGGCCGGGCCTGGGTTCATAACATTTTATGAAACTTTTCGAATGATTTTAAAGTTATGAACAAAATTTTAACATTTTTGAAAATGAATGAATACTTAGAAAATTAATTTGAATTGTATTAAAAAAATATTATTCACACTATCACCTAAATTGAAATAACCGTAACACCATAATTTCTAATCGTGCGCAAACTATATTACTTGGTTGTCATTAGGGCTGGAGAATCGGCCGGCTTGGGTCTATATCAGACCCAAAACATAAATCCGATGCAAATCACGGTTTTATTTTAAAGGCCCGTCGACTGATGAAATTTTGCTCTTCGGCAAATTCTGTTAAATCAATTTAGAGAATAAAGAAAGTATATTTGATTAGTTTAATATCTATTGGGCTAAACCCATACAAATGATCCATTTTTTTCATAAAATTCACAAACATTTACTTTTTAATTAAAAAAAACTATCAAAATTTTAGAATAGCCCAAGAAAAAACTATTTTTTATTATTGAAAAAAAATAATATTATTATGTGATAACATTTTTAATATTATTTAACATTAATTTAATCATTATCATACATTCATATTATATTTTCTTATATTCATGTAAATATAGAATAACATCGTTAAATTATAGAAATGACAATCATCTAACAAAATTATGAATCTTATTTTTATAATAGTATGTTGTCTAATAATAGAAATAAATAAAATAAATATTACTTAAAGTTTGGTAGGATTCAATTTTTAACAAATTTAAAATTATTATTTAAATCTAACCTAATCAACCTGACACCCAATCTAATTGATTTATTTATATAAAAAACAATAAATCAGTCTTGTTCAAATTTGTCCATCAGTAATTAGTTGCCATACCTATTCAAAACATTGCTAGATGATTTTGGAATCATCAAAGTTTAAGTAGCTTTGTGATCATGACACATAAGCGACGCGCTTAACCAACATGGTAAATTTTGTCGTGGCTTTATGTTTTGAGTCTTACATGAAAACACATTTTCTACCTTAGGAAAATGGCAAGGAAATTGTTGAAGAATGAAACTTTGGCATTGAAAGTTTCATTCACTATTAACCATATTTAGAAATAAAAAACCAACTAACAATAAGCCGCGCAAAAGTAATTGTTTAAAGATTATATCTATTAATCTAGAAGATACTTGTTATGCATACATTTTTTGAACTCTATTTATCTATCATTTCTAATATTAGAAAATTAAAAGTATTAAAGAACAATAATATAAAATCATGTTGATGTTTAGAAGATATTTTTTTATTTTTGATCATTTTACTCGAATTGACTTTGATTATTGTTTGTCTTTTAATAAAATTTTCCGTTTCAATTTCATCAGTGGAGAAATCTTTATCAAGTCCACATATGTATGTTTTCTTCTCATTTATTTATCAAGTTCACATATGTATGTTTTCTTTTCATTTATTCGTACACTAGAATATTTATTGACTGTGCCGATCTTTCTTTACAAATATTACGGCCAGTTAAAATATATTAAATAGAATATCCTAACAAGGTCGTGTCGATATTTCAAACTTAAAAACCCTGAATCACGCGTTTTTCAAATGTATTCAAACACGTCTGACGACATATAAAACAAGCTTCATTAATAAAAATAAATAAAGAAATTATAAGACGATATTTAGAATAGCTCGAGATGTCATCGTTGACATATGTTAAGTTAACTCACCAATAGAGATGTCAAAGAAGTACGAATTGCGAACAGCTAAAAACTACTTTTTATTTATGATCATGTCAATTTTTACATTTATATCTTTAATATTAGGCTAAAATACAGTTTTGGTCCCCCTGTTTTTCAAAATTCACGGTTTTGGTCCCCCTGTTTTTTTTTTAACAGTTTTGGTCCCCCACCCCTCACTGTTCATGTACGGACGTGTACTGTTCATATACGGACATGTACGGACAAGTTACTGTTCATCACTTTTTTTTGGCCAAAATTGGGGTGGGGGACCAAAACTGTTAAAAAAAAAAATAGGAGGATCAAAACTGTGAATTTTGATAAACAAGAGGACCAAAACTGTATTTTAGCCTTAATATTTTTACTAAAAATAACACTTGCCAAAACATGTTGTATTTTAAGAGAGATAATATTTTTGTTAGTAAAATTTATAAACTCAAAATCTAGAACATATCACTAGCATCCAAAGCTCTTTCAAAATCAGAAACCATACATATTTTTTATTCTCTTATTTGATTTTTTTATTTTCATAATTTATTTACTTGAAATGAAGATAAGATAATACTCCCTCCGTCCCAAATTATAAGACGTTTTGGGCTTTTCACACAAATTAAGAAACTTAATTATTACTTTATGGGAAAGATAAATTATGTATAACTTTACAGTAATGCCCCTCATAATTATATAGGAGAGAGAAATTAAAAGAGTTGAAAGAATAAATAATAATAAATATTTGAGGGTATTTTGGGGAAGAAGTCATTTATATTGCATTGGGAATGTAAGGTGACTTATAATTTGGGACAAATTTTTTTGGCAAAATGACTTATAATTTGGGACGGAGGGAGTAGTTGAATATGAATTATGGAACGTTAGCTGATGTTTCTTATCACCGCCATAGTAATGGACGGTATGGATCAAATCAAGCCCTTAAACTCAGGCAGTCATGTCTTGATTTGATTGACGAATCACTGTATTTAGTCTAGATTCTGCTTCTACTGTTTTTTTAAGTGGTCCACATGTACATATTTTTAATTCTATTATAATTAATTAGTGGTCAATGGTCATGTCTTTTATTTAAAAAACATATTCATTCATTTAAATTAATATTTTTTTAAATAATATTAATTCAAAGGCTTTGAAATTTTAAAATGATGAATTTGCTAACAAATTCAGAGGTTTTTATATTAATAGCACGAAACAATAAAATACTTTTAACAATAAAATATTTAAAAGTATGATATAATTCAGAATTTACCCAATGATGAGTACTTGAGTTTTGAAAGTATATTTCTTTTAAGATTTTATATTTAAATTTTATTAAATATAAATAATTTTTATATTGAGTCAAATTCGTATAAAATTTTACTTTGACTTTATGAGACACTTTAAAATTTAAAATATATATATTTTAATATTAATATCAAAATTGTAGGATGCCTTATGATTGGATCAATCCTGGATTAGAAATGTTATTCTTACACCATTTCCTACGCTTACACGTATTTCACTATTCACCAATACGGTGAACAGTGAAATATTATAATATTAAATATATTTTTTAAAAAATATATAAAAAAATATTATTTTTTATTTTTGAATTAAATAATACTGATATGAAATTATGTTATTAACCAACTTCATAACTTCATTAACCAACTTTTTACATTGCATTAACCAACTTTGTTTTACTACTAAAAATTATTTTTACATATGAATGTTTATTAACCAAGTTCATAACTTCATTAACCAAATTTTTACATTGTATTAACCAACTTTATTGTACTAGTAAAAACTATTTTTAATATCTGGACCTTTATTAACCAACTTCATCACTATATTAACCAAGTTCTTACATTTCATTAACCAAGTTTGATTTACTATTAAAAATCATTGTTCACAGACACTGTTCACGACACTATTCATGTACGGATTATTGTTCACAAACACTGTTCGTGCCACTATTCACATACGAATTTACTGTTCACGCACTGTACACAGTATTTATGAACAGTGCATACGGTGTAGGTGTAAGTGTTGGTGTAGGAATAGCAATGCTGATCCTGGATACAAGTAGAAAACTTTATTCCACACACTACACTTATCTCTCAACTCTTATAATTTTTCAAAAATCTCCACTTTATTCTTTTTACGTATCAACTATTTACCATTTAATTTTGACTTTATTTTAATTTGTTTGAAATTGGTGAAACTGCAGAGTTACATTAGTTTTCCGAAATACTTAACTTTCAATGTTCTAATACGTATTTTTGTTTTACCATATTATTTTCAATCGAGTTTTTTAATATGTATTTGTATTTATCAGATAACTTGCAATCAAGTATTCTGATATATTTGTGTTTACCGAATAACTTATAATATAATTATTTAGTATTATAAGCTATCGCCAAATAACTTAGTTGTAAGTATTCCAATTTATTTAAATTTTGTTCACCAGATCACTCACCTATAAGTAATCTAGTATGTATTTTTAAATTTTTTTTATGTTTCAGAGATACGGAGATCTTTACATATATGCTATAAAAATTAAACATATATAGATACCACTGATGCATTCTCAAATACACAAAAAATTGATAAACAAAAAGAGATAATAAGGCGGTCTAAGAAGGTTGGAATTAAACATAAAGTGTTTGCCGTCATTGCATGATTAGATAGCGAACATGATGAAAGACATGGAGAAGCAACATATTAACATTTGATTGTGATAAAGGTGCAAAATATAAGGAAGTAGATAATGCAACACAAAGTGCTATTAAAAATGTGATCGCCATTCAAAACCAAGTTAACACCATAACAAAATGGTTAAGGATGGAAAATTGATGTAAAATGTGCACTTTACAACCACAATTTACCTGATAGAATTGAAGGTCATATGTTTGTTGGGCGCCTAAGTTCAAATGAGCATAGACATGTTGTTGATTTGACAAATTGTCATGTTCTACCCAGACACATACTTCTGTCCTTGAAACAACAAGATCATGAGAATGTCACCAATGCAAATATATAAGCATTAAAGTATATTAAAGACAAAGATTAGAGATCATAAAATCGAGATACAACATTTGTTTAAGTTGATACACTACTAAAAAAAATCAAATCATGGACGGAATTTAGGGAGGGAAAAAAATCCCTCACTACTTACGACGGAATTAGTGACGAATTGGTGTATCTTTTAAAAAAAATTAAATTAACCATCATTAGTGACAGAATTTGTGACACAATAAGTTTTCACTAAATTTCCTTCACAAAATCCCTCACAAAAGTACTAAATTTTTATTTTGTTAGGACATTTTTGACAAAAGTGTATGTCTCACAAAATACTCTCTCACAAAAAATTGTCACTAATGTGAATTATTGAGTTTGTAAGGGATCATTTTCTGTCATAAACTAAATTTTGAATTTTTTATTAAAGAAACTACTATCTATATTTATATATTAAAAAAACAACTATTTTTTTTATTTTTTTAATAAAACTATCTATACATTTATTTTATATAAAAATGAAAATATATTTCGTATGAATTTGCTAATAAATTTTAAAAAATTGAAAATTTAGATGAAAATAAATCCCCTCTATTTATTTTTTCGTTTCCCTCTTATATCCTGAAAAGTTTCCTTCTTTATTTTTTTTCCATTCCCTCTCATATTCTAAAACTTTCCCTCTTCTCTTTTCAGCTTAGAGGAAAAAAATCTAAATTATATAAAATAAAAAGATAATTTCAGAATTTCCTGAACCACTCACGAACGTTCCCTTTCTCTCTCACTTGATATCCTCACATTCATTGTATTCCGTCTCGATCTCTCTCAAAGCCCCATCTCCGTCAAAGATCTCTCTCTCTCTCTCTCTCTCTCTCTCTAAACAATTCCACCTATCCTTGTCAACAATTTCACCCTCGTTAAACACATTATCGCTAACAATATCACCATTGTTGTGGCTCTAATTTAACCCTAAATCGTTTAGATAGAACACATCACCTCTAACAATGGCTTCTAAGATTCATTTATCTTCCGGTTTACTAACTTTTGAACTTCAATCATGCATCAGGATATATATTTCTGCTTCTTATCTCTGATTTGTGTGTTCTAATAATTTTTTTTTCGTTTTGATATTTGTGCTTAGGGTTTAAAGAAGCTGAAGGTACATTTTCAAGGTACTAAACTAATTCAATATGTGATCCATCTATGTTTTTATTTGAACAGTTTATGACAAGACCATGTTTAGTGTAGTTGATATTGCTATTGTAACTTTGTTTTCTCTAATTTGATTAGTAAATTTTTTTGTCTACTTTTTTAAGTGGGTTAAATCAATGTTTTGGAATTTTTATAAAAGGATGATTGAGTGCCTCATGAGGATGAATATCAGTAGCTCTTTACATTTTAGCTACCTAAGTGTTCATTTAAACATTTAAAAAAAATATTATATCAATCTTTGCATGTGTTGATTTGTGTTGTTTTTGTTGATAATATTAATGGTAAACTGTTATGGGATGGGTGTAGATGTGGTGATGATGAGCCAACAAATGATGCAGTGAGATTTATAAATGGTTATCTGATGCAAATTTGACATAGATTCTAGTTGCTTTGATATTGAGATTGAAGTAGCTAGTGTTGCTTTGTATCTTGACCAAGTGATTGTGATTTTAAGAATATGAAGGAAGAGAAAATTCATATTAGAATCTTTAGTATGGTGTCTTTAGATTTGGGAATATACAATATGATCATTTTAACAAGGTTTGAATTTAAATCCTTTTACATTCTTGTGATTTTCTAAACATAGATTATAATAATTGTGTTTCTAGTTGTTGTGCTTTATCTCATACATATGTCATCAATCTAATATGACATATCTTCCACAATTGAAGGTGGGAAGCATCCTATCCAAGTGGGTTTAAAAGATGATGATCTATGCATAGAAGATGGTTATACTTTATGGTAGGAAATCATTTAAGTGGATCTGAATATATTGGATCAACATTTTGTTTCAATGATAATGTTTCATTCTTTTTCCCTTCATGTCTTATATTTCAGAAAAGAAAAGTTGTGGCCAACATTGGATCAATTGCTAAGAGACAAGGATGATAACGTTGTGGCTATGCCTTTTAATACTTCTATTTCATAGGATGAAGTTGTTATTCATTATCCATTATATTCAACTATTGACGAATAGAAGTAGCATAATGTAAACGGCCATGTTGTTGTGAGCGCTTAACATTCATTCAAGTGAAATATAATAGTATTTTATTTGACAATTTGGGTTATAATAAACTGCAATCTAACACATAATTATTGGCCATGTAGGGCGAATGTAGTTGTTCACAGGAAGCTTCATACTCCTCCATCATATAGTTCTTACAGTCATTTAGATTTAGACATTTTTGTTTTAAACTACATTAACTAGTCATATATTTTAGAATATTTTTAACCTTTCTTTAATTTTACTTTAATTGATATATGACTACAGGCATGATATTGATGATAAAGTGACAGATGGGAAACTAAGTATAAAAGTTCATAGTTTGAGATAAAGTGGGCGTGAGATGCTTAGTTAACTTGTGCCGCACATGCCGAAATTGTGAGGTAATACTCGAGAATTTTTGCCCTGTTATTCAATCACATATGATGCCAAATATAGTGATGTAACAATCACACATGGTGGCTATTCTAACTTAATATTTGCATATGAGCACTTTGTGACATTGTTGATAGCTTATCACTCGAAGCTTTTGCACCACTCATATGGTTGTTCAGTGAGTCATTCTATTTTTTTAGTTTGTTTTGGTGATTGAAGTAGTCTAGTCCTTTCTAATTATTTCTATTTATTGCTAACTACAATTATATTTTGCTATGAGATATCCCAACTTTTCCAACTGTACTTGGAGAATGAAACTTGGTTTGAGATAAAACTAAGAAATTTATTAGGTAATTAGTTTTACTGATGCTCTATACTCTATAGTGGTCACTAGATAATTAATCTTTAGTAATTATAGCATACAATTAAAAACTACCAGTTAGTTGTTTTAGTTACCTCTGCTATAATGGCCATCCATAATTTAGTTATTGCAACTTATCATTCTGTTGGAGAATTATATTTCCTTTTTATCATGGCTTTTACTATTTCATATTTTGTCAAGTCAATGTAAGAAAATCATCTGCTTTTCTCCATGCAAATTACTTTTAAAGTCATGATGTTCACTGGGGTAGCTTCTCGAATGTTCATTATTTTGGTACATGTTATTATTTCTAATATATTGGTGATTTGACTAGAAATGGTGTTGGATCCATTTACTCTTTGCACATCGTAGCTTATTTTACTTCTTACTCACTCACTAATATAATATATGTTAAGTGCATATTGTAAACTATAATATTTTTTTAGTGAATCAAAATTTAAGTTTCCCATTTACTCTTTTTGCAGATCATTAATCTCAACCACTTGGTTCTTGAATTTTTTTCACGTGCTAACTTGTGAAGATTAAGAGGTTGAAGTTCACAAGTGCTAATAAACACAAGTTGGTTAATTTATGAATGCATATATTTGTGAAGACACGTGCTATATTCAATTTTCAATGTATGTAAATTTTTGTTCTAATTATTAATTAAAGTAAAGTGGATGAAATTGTTAGAAAATATATATAAACTAATTTGGCTTCAATGACTACAACAGTTGCATTCCTTTCCATGTATTTTAGTAATAAATATTTATAATATTTTTTATCATAATTTAAAGTATTTTTTTATAAAGTACTAATGATTTTAGTTTTTTTAATATAGTAAATACATTTGCACTAATAATATAATAATTGTAATTTGACAAAATATTTATAATATTAATATCAATAATTTGCTGAGGGAAAAAGATTTTGTCACTAAATTAGTGATATTAGTACTTTGTGATGAAAATATTATTCTGTCACTATTTAGTGGGAAATTTACGTTTTAGAAGTATATTTTGCTCAAATTTTTGTGAGGGAATAGTAGAATTAGTGACGGATCTATTTCGTAACTATTTGTGACGGAATGAAAATTTCCTCACAAAAATTTTGCGATATTGAAATTCAGTACGGAAATATGGTCGTCACAAAATCCGTCATTAAATTTGTTTGTGACGGAAATTAGTGCATTAGTGACGGAAAATTTTCCTCCCTAAATTCAATTTTTTTAGTAGTGATAAATCATGCATATTGTATTTACTGGAGTAGAAGAATAGATGACTCAGATGTTGTGAGAGATCTTTTTTGGGCCCACCCAGATTCAGTCAAGTTGTTTAATATATTTCCTCTTATATTTATCATGGACAACATGTACTAGACAAACAAATATAGAAAACATATGTCTGAATTTGTTGGTATGGCTTCAATCAAGTTAGCATTTTTGTTGCATTTTCCTATATGGAATTTGAGTAGACATTGATATTTTGTTGGGTATTGGATAAGGTGAAATATTGTTTAGTAAAGAAGGGTTATATCCACAAGTGATTTTGACTAATAGATATCTGGTTTTCATGAAAACAATTAAAATTGTGTTTCCAAGGACGATTAATTTGCTTTGTCGATTTCACATCAACAAAAATGTTTAATCAAAATGCAAGCAATATATTGTGAATGATATGTAAAAGGCGATAAACACACTATGGATTAATGTTGTATGAGCCACTGATGAGGTGTGTTGTTACATGTGATTGACGAAATTTTGTAGGCAACATATAAGCAAGATGTTCTGACAATATCTGAGACATTCTATCTCGAGGTGCTTCATGGAGAAATTGTCGAAAGCAACATGTTAAGTAAGGTGTTATAATATTATATCAAAGATCTTGTCTCGAACTGCTTACTTAGTGCACAAGGCTTAATGGATTGAATCTTGTGCTTTCATGATTTGTTTTCTTTTCTGTTCAATTAAAGATCTATTTTTAAAGTACGAGCCAATTTGGAAAAGATTTATTTTGAATCCGTTTTGGAAAGATTGGAATTCCTATTCATATGAGATTCATATGTATTTAGATTTGTTTCAATCAAGATTCATAATATGCATTATGTAGATTGATATTTTGTACATTTTTGGAATCCACCCCCGTTTGCACCAAAACCCTACTGGGCTTTTTATGTAGGGAAATTATTGTTGTTTAAGGAGGGTTTCTCCGTATGTGAAGACTCATCCCTTGCATTGTGAGTATTGGAGTTTATAACTCTTATTGAGTCTTTGTATTTTGGGTCGTAATATTCTATTCCTAGATTATTTTTCTAAGTTAGGAGAATATAATGTTTCTGTTATAAGTGTGATTCATCACTCCATATACTTTTGTAATTGTTCAAACACTTGGGATAGTATTTGAGTGAAAGTGAGAGGGGTATTAGATTTAGAGGGAGTCAGTATCGAAATTCATAGGTAGTATCAGGAAAGGGCACTGAACTGGGAGAATTCATATGAGATCGTCATCTACTATTGACTATTAAGAGTGAATTTTGTAAGTTTATGCGCGGTCTCTAAGAGAGGGGTTGAATTAGATTTATTGAAATTTTCTCAATTTGAGGCGTTAGCACTGATTTTGTTATTTTTCAAAACTGATATGACAATAAATATGCTAAAAATAAATGTAGAAAGTAAAGGACACAACGATATATCTTGGTTCCCCTCACAATACGAGAGTACTCCAATCTTCTAACATAAGCAACACAATCAATAAGTATAATCCCCTTATGATCTTTACAAAGTGAAACAAGATAACAATCCTCTCTTATTCACTCTCTTGCTTCCAACAATCATGGACAACAAGGAAATCACAACAATCTGAATTTTTAGAAGTGTTTGAAGTTGTATAATAATGTATATCAATTCCTAGAATTGATCTTCTCTATCAAGTAGGAAATTCACAATATGTAACACAAGTGCTCATTGACTATAGTGTTGAAACTTTCAGAGATGAATGAAAATGTATGCATTAAGTTTCAAACAAAAAGTTGAGTCATAAGGAACTTGTTTTGAAAATGAGAGAGTAATGAGTTTAAATTATTATGAAAGATAGACGTTTTCAAAATCTGATATGCAATGTATTTATAGTACCTCAAGACATTTTTGAAAGTGTATGAATGCACAAAAAGATTCCATGCTTGAGGGATGCAATAAAAAAAAGCTGTTAGAATTAGAATTTAAATGAACCACTGCCACTACTTTAGTGGTAACCGGTTACCAAAAAGGGTGTAACTAGTTACACTTGAAACGGTCTGAGAAAATTGAAATTTTCGAATGTGTCACCGGTTACCAGAAATGGTGTAATCGATTACACCTGACACATTTTCAAAAATTAAGATATTTTTACATTATGAGTAAATGGTGCAAATTGCGGCGGTTTAAAATGTTGTTACGGCGGTTTGAAATGCCACAATTTGCCAAAAACATAATGGTTAGTTTCAAAATCATTTTAAAAGATGCGTGAAAGGTTTAAGATGAATATGCATAATTTTTCTGAGCAATTAATATATATATATAATATACTCGAATTGTAATGCATATTCAACTATCTTGATTCTTCCACTAATTTTCTAATGCTTTTTGATAATTTGAACTTGATTACTCTAGTCTTCAAGCTTTGACTTCTTTTTGTTGATGTGTTTGTCTTCATCAAAACTATAGCCAAGGACAAGAAGAACTCTTCTTCAAATTGTCCCCCTTTTTGATGATGATAAAACATCCTTTGAAATTTTACTTGTTCATCAATGAGTTGCTTCAATATGTGACTTTTTGAAATGTTGAGTAGCAACTAGAATCTCTCCCTATATTGTATATCTCTCCCTTGCTTTTGCAATTCAAGGCTTTCACCCCTGAAAGAATTATGAACAAGAACAGATACAATACCTACTATTTCTCCCCCTTTTGACATCATAAAAAAGAAGACAAAGTATAATAAAGTACAAAGCAAGGTAATAACATAGGAAGGATATATTTATAATTGAAAATTAATAGCACAAAATTAGACACTTATCTCCTTCAAGGATTTGATGTCAAAGTTGATATCAATGTTGATGCTTCTTCAAAACATATTTTCAATTAATGAAATTTTTTAGAACTCCCATATCATATGATCTTGTATCTTGAAGGATCAATCTTGATTTGAAAATGTTAGCATATGACCTTAAAGTACCTATAAAAACAATTAGTTACATCTAGGTACCCAATTTTCTTTGGGTCCTTTTGGGTTAGATATCTTATTCACCCATACATACTCATTATAAGGAATACCATAATTTTTTATGTAGCAAGCATTAGTAGTATGACCTTTTGCTTTATAATAGAAACAAGTAGGTCTAAAAACATGATTCTTATTATAAAACCTTTTATAATGATTTACAACATGTTCTTTCTTTGATTCTACATTGTTGAATTCATTTTCATATTTCATAATTACTTGGTTTAATTCAACAATTTTAGACTCAAGAGATGAACAATTATTGCATGCTGAATTTTTTATTAAGTCTAACTCCACTTGAGTATTATTAGCCTTAATTTCTATATTTAAAATAGTTTTCTTTTGACTTGAACATTTTCTATAGATTTTTAAAAGTTCATCATGTAATTCATCAAAAATAGTTTGTAATTCATCATAAGATGGAATATCATCAGTTTTGGAATCACTAACCTCACGTTCTTCATCACTTGAATGATGTGAGACCCTCAATGCCTTGCATGCATGATCTTCATCTGAATATGAACATATTTCATTGTCATCCCATACTACATGTGTTTTCTTTTCCTTTTTGTGATTCTTGTTTTTTAATTTTTCTTTCTTTTCAAGTGTAGGACATTCACTTTTGACATGTCCCCTTTTCCACATTCAAAACATGTAACTCTTCTTGTTGGTGCTTCTTTGTGAATGATTTCCTTTTCCTTTCTTTTCTTAAGAACTTTCCAAATTACTTTTTAATAAGATCATCATTGTCACCAGTGGATTCCTCCTCTTAATTGCTATAATGAAATTTGACTCTTGTCTTTAATACAACATCTTTTGAATCTTTTACTTGTATTTCATGTTGCTCCAATCTTTTCAGTTCTATTTCACACTCTTGAAGTTTTCCGAACAAGGAAGCGGATGTCATGGTAGAAAGACTCTTCTTTTCTAAGTTGTCATCACCTTTGGTTGTCATTCCCTGGTTAAACACCTAAGAACTTTAAGATTTAATTCATCGTTAAAAAAAGTCTTACCGAGAGCAATCCGGTTATTGGTTAACTAAACAAATCTCTTTTGTAGAGCAATGATTGATTCTCTGGGCTACATTCTGAATAACTTGTACTCTTGACTCAACGTATTCAATCTTGATCTCTTTAGTTTAGCGGTTCCTTCGTGATTTTCCACTAATGTATCCCATATTTGTTTTGTTGTTGTACATTGAGAGACACGAAAGAATTCATCCATGCTAAGTGCATTTTGAAGTATGTTGATTGCTTTCTTGTCATAGAGTACCTCCTTCTTATCATCTTCATTCCATGAACTTTTAATATTTTTGTCCCAACACCATTGACAACACTAGTAGGAACAAATGGACCATTTTGTACAACATCCCATATATCTTCTCCTTGTGCTTCTAGATGAGCCTTTATGCGAATTTTCCTAAAATCAAAGTATTCACCACAGAACAACGAAGGCTTGTTATTGTTGTCACCATCTCTGAACACCGGGTTTGCGGAAGCCATTTTGGATCACAAGAGTAGATTACTTGAACCTGTTGTGATACTAATTGTAAGTTTATGCGCGGTCTCTAAGAGGGGGTGAATTATATTTATTGGACTTTTCTCAATTTGAAGTGTTAGCACTGGTTTTGTTATTTTTCAGAACTGATATGAAAATAAATATGCGGAAAAATAAATGCAAGAAGTAAAGAACACAACGATATATCCTGGTTCCCCTTGCAATCCGAGAGTACTCCAGACCCCTCACTCTCTGTGAGAGATTTTCCACTATGTCAGATCTTTGTACAAGTCTTCAACCAAGACCTATCCTACAATCTTCTAACATAAACAACACAATCAATAAGGATAATCCCCTTATGATCTTTACAGAGTGCAACAAGAGAATGATCTTTACAGAGTGCAACAAGAGAACAATCCTCCCTTATTCACTCTTTTGCTTCCAACAATCTTAAACGGTAGGAAATCACAACAATTTAAATTTTTACAAGTGTTTGAAGTTGTATAACAATGTATATCAAATCCTAATATTGATTTTCTCTATCAAGTAGTCAATTTGCAATATGTAACACAAGTGCACAATGGTTATATTGTTAAAACTTTTAGATATGAATGAAAATGTATGTAGTAAGTTTCAAACAAACAGTTAAGTCACAAGGCACTTGTTTTGAAAATGAGAGAGTAATGAGTTTGAATTGCTATGAAAGAGAGATGTTTTCAAAATCGGATATGCAATGTATTTATAGTACCTCAAGACATTTTTAAAAGTGTATGAATGCATGAAAATATGTCATGCTTGAGGGATGCAATAAAAAACTCGTTAGAATCAAAATTTAAATGGATCACTATCACTGCTTCAGTAGTAACCGGTTACCAAAAAGGGTGTAACCAGTTACACTCGAAATGGTATGAGAAAATTTAAATTTTTGAATGAGTAATCGGTTACCAGAAATGGTGTAACTGGTTACACCTGACGCATTTTCAAACATTAAGGTATTTTTACATTTTGAGTAATTGATGAAAATTATGGTGGTTTTAAAGTGTTGTTAAGACAGTTTTAAATGCCACGATTTACAAAAAAAAAAGGAATGGTTAGTTTCAAAATTATTTTAAAAGATGCATGAAAGGTTTAAGATGAATATGCGTGATTTTTATGAGCAATTAAGATATATATACTTGAATTGTAATGCATATTCAACCATCTTAAATCTTCCATTAATTTTCCAATACTTTTGATAATTTGAACTTGATTGCTCTAGTCTTCAAGCTTTGATTTTGTTTTTTTGACGTGTTTGTCTTCATAAAAACTAGGGTTAAATACATAAACCCCCCCTATAATGTTAGCGAGTTCTCATTTTAGCCCCTATAAAATATTTTTTTTTAAAACACCCCCTCATTTTATTTAGATTCCCTCATATAGCCCCCCAGATTCCAAGTGGCATTGAAGATTCAATTAAGTTTTCAAATTTTGTCCATGTGGCCTAATGAATTACACTGTTGGCATTTTTTATTATTTTTTCTTTGCTTACTGGGTATATACTTTTCAAACACCCCCTTGTAATAGTTAGGGTTCATGCACGAAGAAGATCTCCAGCTCCAGCGATGGCGATTCATCTGCGAAGAACATGAAGACGAAGACGGTTATTCATGAGGCTTGAATCGAACAGGAAGACGAATACATTTCCATAATCGAAGCTTGTGATGACTCAGGTATGTTTGTTTGTAAACTTCTTCATGGTTAAATGTTAGGATTAGGGTTTTTTGGAATCTGAATGTTGTTTGTGAAATCTGAATGAAATTTTTAGGGTTTTTGATAACTGGTTATGATTATTTCACACGAATTTAAACCTTTTAATGTTACTTTTCACCATGGGGGGTGAATTTATTAGGGTTAATCCAGATGAAATTATTTACAGAGGGGGGTTGATTCGACTGTAACTGGGTTACATGTTGCGAACTGGACAATGGATAGCATTGGCAAGCTGTTGAGTAGGTGGGGGTATAAGGATGGTTCCTTTAGGTTATGGACAAAAGTCTTAGACATTCAAGAGGGATTTATTTTAATTAAAAGAGATGATGATGCATACGAATTTGCTACATACTTCAGTGCAATGGAAGTTAATGGGGATATATTTGTGGAACATTCTCTGGAAATAATGGATTCTGAGGATAGAAAACCTAGGTGTGTTAATGAGATGAAGGATTTGGATGGGTTAGAAGATGAGGATGTTGAAAGGTTAGATGATAGTGAAGATGAGAGAGCTATTGCTCTAGTTGATGGCTTTGAAGGAATTGATGTAAGATTGCCCATCAATGTAGATACAAGCAATCTTGATACAAGTATGAGTGGGCTTAATGTTAGGCCCAATAAGAAAATGGACCAAGATGCCTATACCTAGAAAGAGGTTGGACAATGAATTTTTCAATAGTGGACATTGGTTTCCAACATGGTCAATGGCTGAACAATTTCAAGTCACACATAGTTTCAACAATCAAGAGTTTATTATTGATATTGCAAAAAGGTCTTGTAGTTGTAACTTTTGGGAATTAGTGGGAATACCTTGTAGGCATGTTGTAGCTTCCTTGAGCTATAGGAGGCAAAACCCTGATGACTTTTGTAGATGAATGTTATACACGAGAAAATTTTGCCCTTTGTTATGGTTTTTCTGTAAGTCCAATCAATGGTCAAGATACGTGGCCAGAAGTTGAAATGGAGGAACCCCTACCATCATCCTATAAAACTGGCCCCAGGTAGACCTAGGAAGGTTAGGATAAGAGAAAGTGGAGAGGAGGGTGCAAGGAAGAGAAGAACAAGGGTGGCATATAAGTGCACCAAATGTGAAAAGTTTGGTCACAATGCATTGACTTGCAAGGCCCTCCTCACATGACCCCCAATGCACTTAAAAGAAAGGTACTCCTTGTGTCTTACTTTACAATGACTTGTTTTAATTTATAATTCAATTACATTTCAATGACTTGTGTATTACATTTGATTGTGTAAAGAAAGGTTAAAAAAGGAACAAAAACCTGATAATGCACCAACTGCTGCTGATAATGCTCAAGTTGATAATGCACAAGGAATTGCTACTGATAATGCAACAATTGCTACTGATAATGCACCAATTGCTACAGATAATGCACCAATTGCAGTGGTTTCTGATGCTGGCCCCAACTACTGAAGATTCTATGAATCAGACCCAACCACCAACTGTTATGAGTCAAAGTGGATCTTGTTTTGTTGATTCAATTAAAAAGAAGAAAGGAAAGAAGCCAGTCATTACAAGAAGAAGGAAAAGTGAAAGGGTCAAACTGTCTTGGTTCAAAAAAATCAATTGTAGGAGAAGGATCTAGTGAACAACCAATCACAATACCAGACAATGAGATCAAATCAAGTTCAAAAGACTCTAACCTTGGATTGCAAACTAGGTATATGAAGGACATGGAAGACCAAGAAAATGAGAGATTAAGTGTTATGTGTTGTATTGCCAATTGTCATTTTGTGTCATTTTTGTGGGCTATGCCAATTAAGTACTATGTAGCTGCCTTAAGTATTATGTAGTCGAATGTCATTTTGTGGTTTATAACAACTTGTGGTTATGTCAATTAAGTATTATCTAGATGAATGTCATTTTTGTGGTTATAATAATTTGTGCTTATATCAATGATGTAACAGATATATGCACAAAGTGTGCTTTTCAAGTATTTATGTATCAAATTGCAGAATTTAATGTAAATGTTTTGTGAATGTTTGTGTCAAATCTTTGTGAAATTATAACATTTGAAGCTGATTGAATATAAGAAACTGATTGAATACATTTCAACTTACATCAAACCTTAACAATTAATCCCAAACAACCTAAACAACTAATTCCAAACAACCTAAATAACTAATTCCAAACACGAGTTGATTACATTAACTTAAACAATACTGTAAAGATTAACCATGACAGACCAAGTGCAAACAACATCCATAAATTTTTTCCTCTTTTCCATTTGAATCTTTCTTTTCAATTTTTCTGTTTTGATAATGCTTCCTTCTGCACCATACTTCTTCAATACTCTGCTTTCAATTTCCTGAGCAATCTCCTTTGAAAATTCTCTCAAATAACCCTTTATGACTTCACAATCACAACATCTTGATTGATTCATGTCGTTCGATTCAAGCTCATTAACAAAATCGTCCCACACAAACAAACCACAACCATTCTGCAAATTAAACAATCATTAACACATACTCAGGAATTAACATATGGTGTTTGATACAAGGTGAAAATAAACTCACCAAGGAATTTCGACATTTCCAGAATTTTCTACTTGGATTTTCAATGGTGTTTGATACAAACATCTTCATCGTATCGTTGCAACCACATCTTGGCAAACCCTTTCCAAAATTTCCCGCAGACAAAGACTTGCTTCCACCCATGTAGAAGATGATGGCGGACGAAGAAAAGAGAAATGGAGGAGAGAAACCCTAACTATTGCAAGGGGGTATTTCTAAAGACATAAATTACACAGTCAGCATAACAAGAGATGCCAAATGTGTAAATCACTGGCCCACGTGGAAAAAATTGAAATATTCAGTGAATCTTCAATGCCACTTGGCTTCTGGGGGGGTTTCTGAGGGAATCTAACTAAGATGAGGAGGTTTTTTAAAAAAAGCTTTACCAGGGGCTAAAATGAGAACTCACTAACATTACATGGGGGGTGTGTATTTAACCCTAAAAACTAAAGCCAGGGACAAGAAGAACTCTTCTTCACATTTTCCCCTTTTTTGATGATGACAAAACATCCTTCGAAATTTTACTTGTTCATTAATGAGTTGCTTCAATATGTGACTTTTTGAAATGTTAAGTAGCAACTAGAATCTCCCCCTATCTTGTATATCTCCCCCTTGCTTTTGCAATTCAAGGCTTTCTCCCCTGAAAGAATTATGAACAAGAATAGATATAATACCTACTATTTCTCCCCCTTTTGACATCATCAAAAAGAAGACAAAGTAGAATAAAGTACAAAGCAAGGTGATAACATAGGAATGATATATTTATAATTGAAAATTAATTGCACAAAATTTGACACTTATCTCCTTTCAATGATTTGATGTCAAAGCTGATATCAAGGTTGATGCTTCTTCAAAATATCTTTTCAATTAATGAAACTTTTTTAGAACTCCCATATCATATGATCTTGTGCCTTGAAGGATCAATCTTGATTTGAGAATGCTAGCATATGACCTTCAAGTACCTACAAAAACAATTAGTTACATCTAGGTACCCAATTTTCTTTGGTTCCTTTTGAGTTAGATATCTTCCACGCCCGTACATACTCACTATAAGAAATACCATAATTTTTTATGTAGCAAGCATTAGTAGTATGACTTTTTACTTTATAATAGAAATATGTGGGTCTAAAAACATGATTCTTATTATAAAACCTTTTATAATGATTTACAACATGTTCTTTCTTTGATTCTACATTGTTGAATTCATTTTCATATTTCATAATTACTTGGTTTAATTCAACAATTTTAGACTCAAGAGATGAACAATTATTGCATGCTGAATTTTTTATTAAGTCTAACTCCACTTGAGTATTATTAGCCTTACTTTCTAGATTTAAAATAGTTTTCTTTTGACTTGAATATTTTCGAAAAAATTTCAAAAGTTCATCATGTAATTCTTGAAAAATAGTTTGTAATTCATTATAAGATGGAATATCATCAGTTTCGGAATCACTAACCTCATATTCTTCATCACTTGAATGATGTGAGACCATCAATGCCTTGCATGCATGACCTTCATCTGAAGATGAACTTATTTCATTGTCATCCTATGCTACATATGCTTTCTTTTACTTTATGTAATTCTTATTTTTGAATTTTTCTTTCTTTTCAAGTGTAGGACATTCACTCTTGACATGTCCCTCTTTTCCACATTCAAAACTTGTAACTCTTCTTGTTGGTTCTTCTTTGTGAATGACATGAGGCAACAATCTTCTTGTTGGTGCTTCTTTCCATAGTCAAGTTTTTAAAATTAGAAAAAAAATCAAGTTTTCAATGGAGCAATCGATTGACATGAGGCAACAATCTATTATCCTAAATTTTTGCCGAGTAAATTTTGAAAAACTCCTGTAAAGCAATCAATTGTCATCTTTAAGCAATCAATTATTGATTCCAATTTTTGCTTGAAGCAATCATGTGATAGTCCCAAACAGTCGTTTGTTTGTGTAATTTTGCATATATTTTGAATGTTAAAAGGTAAGCAATCGATTGTCATGCCTATTCAATTGATTGTCATCTGCAAAACTTTGAAATTTTTTGAATAAGTACTAAACCTTTTTCACGACACATATTCATAGCACCTTTTCCAAACCATTGCAAGTTTTATTCTAATTTTTCTAAGCATTTCCATTGCTTGCAAGAGGTTTCTTGTGCCATATAAATTGCATAATTTTTCACTGATCAAATTACCTCATTCATGAACAATTTTTCATATGTTTCAAGTGTCAGTAAAATATTGACAGAGAAACTTTTTCCTGCATAATTTTCATTCATATCTGAAAAAGTTTATTGAAAACACTTGAGCACTTAAATGTTTACATCATCTTGATTTGCTCATTGAAAGAGAAGATTGAATTATCAATATATTAGAAAAGCAGAAAAATCTCAATTTTATCAAGCCTGCTGCAAAGTTCGTTTGTACTAAATTTATCAGTTTACTGTATTTTATTCACCAAGTGTGTGGTTACTTTTGTCTGTAAGAAAATGGTTGTTCTTTCTATAGGTATTTTTGAATAGGAAGGGTTATCTTTCTATTTGTTGTAAAAATCCTTTTAAATCAAGGTGATTCAAAGTCCACCATAATTGTTGGTGTTTTTGTGAAATCAAGGAAGTGGTGTGCTTCTTTGTTGTTGTTAGAAAATTGTTGGAAAAGTCTTGGTGTGAGGCTTGTACAAAGATCTAACAATAGTGAAAATCTCTCATGGGGTGTGAGGGGACTAGATGTACCCTTGATTGGAAAGGGGATCTGGTATATATCCTTGTGTTATTTACTTTATGCATTTATTTTTTCTGCCTTTATTTTATAAGTTCATAGAAATATTCTAGAAAAATAAGATCATAAGAACCATCTCTTAAAAATGTGAAAAATATGTATAACTTAGTTCACCCTATCTTAGGTTGTGTACTCTGAACTAACAATTGGCATCAGAGCAGGTTAAGGTAACCTGCTCCCAGATTAAGGTAAAAATGTCTTCTGTTAATCCGATTTTTCGAGATGGTGGGAATAGCAACAAACCTCCATGATTTGTTGGTGAACACTATGATTTTTGGAAAATCCTTATGCAAACATATTTGGAAGCACAATGAGATGATATATGGGATGTGGTTGAAAATGGTCCATTCATTCCTACAATGATCACTAAAAATATAGAACATATTAAAGTAAAAGGCTCATGAAATGTTGATGATAAGAAGAAAGTCCTATTTGACAAGAAGGCAAGTAACATGCTTCAATCGCCACTTGGTATGGATGAGTTCTTTCGTATCTCTCATTGTAAAATAGCAAAAGTGTAACACCCATATATAATATAATACATCAAAGCATCCATATCATACATGAATTCACGTTTTGGTACTGAAATACCATAAGTCCCTAGTTAACACATTATACATATACATGCCCAAAATACCTAATACAAAAACTACGGCATTATATATATACAACATGTTCCAACACTAAGAACTAGATCAAATAATGATCCCAAAATCTCCACAACGAAAGCCTTGCCACACAAAAGCTACGATCCGTAAGGAAAAGCCAAACAACTTTGTCCTTACCCTTCGCCGAACCTATAGTACCTGTGATGTAAACAACAACATGGGGTGAGATACATCAATCTCAGTGAGCTCCCTATCTTATAGGTCCTCTCGGTTGTACAAGGTTCTAACACACCTAACTCAAGTCAAAAGGGAAAGGAAGTGACCTTGAGTACTCACATACACCATATGGATCCATGTTCGTGAGTCTTGTTAACTCACCATTCATCACTAATCGATAATCGTACCATTGCATCCCCTTTTCTCGTCCTCTTCTACGTCTAGAAGTCAACCCAAGTCATGGATCCTTGTAGTTACTTGGCATACGAATGGATTCGGAATTAAGGGACGCATTATCACCTTAATTCGTCACTTCTCATGTCCTCTCATGCCATCACAAGTCTCTACCCGTAGGCTCCATAGTACTATAACATTGGGAATCAAACCTGCCAAGTAGTAATGCCTGCATTCAGAGGAGCTCGAGACTCATAAATGCCTCTCAAGGGCGATGGTTACGATTACGTGATCATATACACCAAATGAGATTGTATTCAACAATCACCCGACCATATTAGCCTTAAGACCTCTTTTGTCTTTCTCAAATAAACCCAATAAAGCATGATCCATACTAGTGTAATTATTTTTATACCATTCGGTAATAGACGCACGTCTCGGCCTCTCTTGCACGAGCGTCGTCGTTATGTTATTCGACAATTTCCTAGCCGTTACTAGGTTCTAACATAGTTCATGGTAATATTCCTCACTCTACCTATTTCATATTTTAACATGCATATACTCTCAAACATGCTTAACAACAAGGGAATAGGTAAACACAAGTCAACTATATAATAAAACCACACAATTCAACATCTCACCAAGTTACACTAATTCCGGTTCCCTCCGATTTATTTAATCGGCCATCAAAACTAGTATTTTTCACTTCCATTAGATAAAGTATTTTCATAGCTCTCTATCGGTACCAAGAACACTTAAATCGGATACACAAAACAAAAGTTATGAATTTTGGAAGAAAAGGAAACTATTGAGAAACAACCAAATTCGCCTGACGAATCCCCCTTCGCCAGCACTTCGCCTGGCGAGGAAGTGGCGAGACCCAATATTTTGAAAATCCAAAATTTCCAGTAGCTAAGACATTTCTGTCTCTTCAATTTCGCCTGGCGAATCCCTTCCGACAGTCTTTCGCCTGGCGAGCCAGTGGCGAGACCTAATTCGCCTGGCGAATTTTTGATTCGCCTGGCGAATCCCACCAGAACCAAAATTCTTCCCTTACGGGTTCCATGATTCCAAAGCTCCAAATTCACCATTTCTCAACCCAAATCAATTCCAAACAGCACAAACAAGCATCAACAATGTTCATATGCATAAGGTGATCATACTGCACAATTTATATCGATTTTTAACCTTTAGATTATCGATTCCAATCATTCTAACCTAACTCAAACATTTCCAAAAACTCTAAAACTAATGTCCTAACTAGAACCCACCTCTAGCAAGATGAGATGAAGATGATTGATGAAGAATGGATGATGATCTTTGCTCTTGTTCTTCTCCTTCTAGGTTTTCTTCTTTTTCTCTTCTCCTTTCTCCTCTTGCTCTTCTTCTCTCCACTCTTACTATCTTTTTCCACTTCTCTTGCTATTTTTCACAAGTGGGAGAAAAGAAAACATATAGTAACTATTATTAGTTAATAATACTACTAAATGTCCAAAAAGTCTCTAAAGCTCCAAATAATAAAACCTCAGGGTTAGATAATATTAATTGGATTTACTCTATGTTCAACAGTTACTCTAATTATCTTTGCAGATAATTTCCCAGAGTACAATGGGACTCAGTTGATCACAACTAATATTATCCAGAGTAATTAAAATACGGGGTATTACAAAAAGAGATATGGGATACGTTAGAAGTCACTCATGAAGGAACCATGGAAGTGAAAAGGTCAAAATTGAACACATTATCTCAAGAATACGAAATGTTTAGGATGCAACCTAGAGAATCAATTATTGACTTGTAGAAAATATTCACACACTTGACGAACCACTTAATGGATCTTGGTAAGACTTTTAATGATGATGAATTAAATATCAAAGTACTCAAGTCATTAACAAAGGCATGGCAATCGAAGGTGACATCGTTATCAGAAAAGAAGAGTCTATCCAAAATGACTTCCGCAACATTGTTCGGAAAATTCCAAGAGCATGAGATAGAACTTGAAATATTGGAGAAGCATGAAGATCAAGAAAAGAATTCTAAAAATGTTGCCCTAAAAACTAGAATTAAAAAATCATGATAGCAATCAAGAGGATAAGTCCACTGATGATGAAGATGATGATCTTATCAAAAGGTTTGAAAAGTGCGTAAGAAAAGAAAGGAAAAAGGAGATCATTCAGAAAGAAGCACCAATAAGGTGGTTACCTTATTTGAATGTGGAAAAATAGGACATGTCGAGAGTGAATGCCCTACACCTGAAAAGAAGAAAAACTTCAAAATCAGGAAGGAAAAAAAGGCCAAAGAAATCATATGTAGCATGAGATTATAATGAAATAAGTTCATATTCAGATGAAGATCACACAAGAAAGGCATTGATAGCATCACATCATTCAAGTGATGAAGAAGATGAGGTTAGAGATTCTGAAATTAATGATAGTCCTTCATATGATGAATTACGAAATGCTTTTAATGAATTACATGAAATTTTTTGAAATTTTATAGACAATGTTCAAATCAATATAAAATTATTTTAAAACTATAAAGTATGACTAATGACATGAAAGTGGAATTAGAAGAAGTAAAAAAATCTACATGCAATAAATGTAAAGATCAAGAATCTAAAATTATTGAATTAAACTAAGTGATCATGAAATATGAAAAAGGTCAAATTGGTTTAGAGAATGTGTTAAGTAGTCAAAGATATTTAAGTAATAAATATGGACTTGGCTTTTCTAAATTTGAGATGCCTAGTACAAGTCAAACTAAATTTGTAAAGGCTACTAGCCATTTCAACAATAAGGAATCAATGAAAGTTCAATGGGTCTTATGATAGAAATAACTTTTATGCCAATAAAAGGAGTCATGTTTGTAGACCTACTTGTTTTTATTGTAGTGTAAAAGTCCATACTTCTAATACTTGTTACAGAAGAAATTATAGTATTTCTTATGGTGAGTATGTATGGGTGAGGAAGGGATCTAACCCAAGAGGACCCAAAGAATACTGAGTACCTAAGCACTATTAATTATTTTGTAGGCACTTGAAGATCATATGCTAGTATTGAAAAATCAATATTGATCTTTCAAGATACAAGACCATATGATATGGTAGCTCTAAAAATTTCATTGAAAGAAAGATGTTTTGAAGAAGCATCAACATTGCTATCAACTTTGACTTTATATGCTAGTATTGTGAAGAAGATAAGTATATTTATATCTAGTGTATAATTTCTCTTATATTATTATACTCCTTTGGATTTTACTCCTTTTCTTTTTAATAATGTCAAAAGGGGGGAGAAGAGAGATGATTGTTTTTGTTATTTTTCAGGATATCAAAGACATCATAGGCAAATATTGCAAAAGATAAG
Organism: Lathyrus tuberosus; assembly: GCA_022829125.1. NCBI lineage: Eukaryota > Viridiplantae > Streptophyta > Magnoliopsida > Fabales > Fabaceae > Lathyrus > Lathyrus tuberosus. The sequence continues at coordinate 49,849 of JALAZF010001175.1, forward strand.
GGGATATATGCAAGATATGGGGAGATATACAAGATATGGAGAGAAATCAAAAGTCAAACAAAAAATTCTCATCAATGTGTTTTTTCATTATAAAAAAGGGGGAGATTATGAAGAAGGTGTGTTCATCCTTCTTAGCTTATCTTAGAAGAAATATCAAAGAAGAAAAAATGGAATTAAAGTATCAAGTTTGATTAAGTTTTTTAGATTTTAATGAAATGAGGTCTTAGACAAAGGTGCAATGTGCAATTTAGTTGTTATAAGGTTTATGTGCTCAAGAGTTAATCATAAACTTTTAAGCATGCGTTAGTTCAAGTTACATTTTTTAACTTAGCAAAAATTACATATTTTCAATGGAGAAATTGATTGACATGAGGCAATAATTGATTGTCCTAAATCTCTGCTAGGCGAATTTTGAAAAACTTTACTAAAGCAATCGATTGTTGATTCTAATTTTTTCCTGAAGCAATCGATTGACATTCCAAAGCAATCATTTCTCACTGTGTAATTTTGCATTTTTTTAACGTTAAAAGGCAAGTAATCGATTGTCATGCCTATGCAATCGATTCTCATCTTCAAAACTTTAAAAAATTCTGAATCAATGTTAAACCTTTTCATGGCACATATTAATAGCACCTTTTCCAAACCATTGCAAATTTTATTCTGATTTTTCTAAACATTACCATTGCTTGCAAGAGGTTTCTTGTGCCATATAAATTGTAGAATTTTTCACTAATCAAATTACCTTTTTCATGAACAAATTTTCATATGTTTCAAGTGTCAGTAAAATCAGAAACTTTTTTCTGCATAATTTTCATTCATATGTGAATAATTTTAGTGAAAACATTTGAGCACTTAAATGTTTATATCATATTCATTCTTTCCTTGAAGGAGAAGATTGAATTGTCAATATATCAGAAAAGCAGCAAAGCTCTCAATTTTATCAAGCCTACCGCAAAGTCTGTCTGTACTAAATCTTATCAGTTTGTTGTATTTTATTCACCAAGTGTGTGGTGATTTTTGTCTATAAGAAAGTGGTTGTTCTTTCTATAGGTGATTTCAAATAGGAAGGGTTGTCTTTCTATTTGTTAGAAAAATTCCTTTGAATTAGGATGATTTAAAGTCCACAATAATTGTTTGTCTTTTTGTGAAATTAATGAAGTGGTGTGCTTCTTTATTGTTGTTAGAAGATTGTAGAAGAAGTCTTGTTGTAAGGCTTATACAAAGATCTAACAATAGTGAAAATATCTCAAAGGGTGTAAGGGAACTAGATGTATCCTTGATTAAAAAGAGGATTTAGTATATACCCTTGTGTTATTTACTTTATGCATTTATTTTTCCTGCCTTTATTTCATAAATTCATAGAAATATTTCAAAATAAGATCATAAGAACAATCTCTTAAAAATGTGAAAATATGTATAACCTGATTTACCCCCTTTTAGGTTGTGCACCCTGAATTAACACAGAGAAGGCACCATATTCTGTTTGGGTGAGGAGCTCCATGATTTTCTCTACAATATGGTCAAGATGGGCAATGCTAAAGAAGGATGATCTATGAAAAAATCGACCACTAATTTTTTATGGTAAAAATTATGATTATTGGAAGTCTCGTATGGTTGCATTTCTCAAGTCTATGGACAACAAGACTTGGAAAGCAGTCATAAAGACAACACTGAAACTTTAAAGCATTAAAAAAAGTTGTTAAAATTAGTGGAGAATGTTAATCTTTCACGACTTGATGAACAAAATTGAGTCTCGATTGGGAGTGGACTCATATTTACTGCTAACCAATTATGAGGTCTACCACAACATTATCTCTCCTAAAGAAAAATAAGAAAACTATAGAATATTTTTAAGTTTAAAATTCCTCAATATGTTCATGATATGTAAAGTTCCAAACTGTAAAATATTCACACAAATATGGACGTGCCAGAGTGGTTATCGGGCATGACTAGAAATCATGTGGGCTTTGCCCGCGCAGGTTTGAATCCTGCCATCCACGATTTTGTTTTTATTTTTTATTTTACCATTTTCTTCTACTAACGTTTTTCTCACTTCTACATTTAACACCTCAAAGTTTTCATTTTTTTCTCCCCGCATAAATGATGCCCACAAGGTGTTCTATAAAATTTCTTGTAGAGATATTATTTCATACAATACTATGACTGATGAGTTTGTTAAACAAATTTCAGCTTGATCGTGCACGGGAACTGTTTGATGAAATACCTCAAAGAAATGAAGTTCCACATGGCACCATGATAGTGTGTTATAAACCATGCTAAATTATGTCGTGGACCTATTGAAGTCCCTTTAATGCTAAGCTTGTTCGTCTTGCTATTCATGGAAAAGGATTAAGTCTGTTGGAGTATTTTTCTAGAATGGTTGTTGAAGGGGTTCAGCTTGATGGGTTATTTTCTTGGGTGCGTTGGTTGGATGTAGAATGGTTGCTATTCGTGGAAAAAGATTAAGTCAGTTGGAGTACACACCCACACCCACCTACCACCAACTCCCCCTCCTCCCCCCCCCCCCCCCACACACACACACACTTAAACTTATTTTTTATAAAACCTCATAAATTGGACGAACCCTTTTTTTGTAACCAAAGCTCAATCAATTAAGCAATTTTTTCCCTTTAATCGATGATGAAATTTGTCTAATTGATTATGTGGTGAACTGGTCCAATAATCCATTAAGGAAACTTTCAAATCGATTATGATTCAGATCCAGCAAAATCTTTCCAATTTTGTTAGGTGATAATCTATTAGAGTTGCAGTCTAATCAATTATGGTGTGCATCCAACCCAATATTATTTCCTTTTTGGTCAAATATTTTTTACCATATAAAGAGAACTTGTATTCAATTGAAAAACACACAAGATATGTGAATATTACTCCTTCTCTTAAACATACTCTCTTCTTTAAAATTTCATAGTCACTTAAAATCATCTTAGTGTTGAAAGTGAAAAACACATAGAAAGAGTTGATCTTGTGTAATTGGTGATTAATGTGTTTGAGTTGTAATTGTAAATCTAGAGTGTTGTTATCTTGTAAAATACTATATCATTATAAAGGTTGCAAGTTGAACATGTGATAAAAGCTTGGTGTAGAAAGATTGTGAGATGACCTTGTGATAAAAGGTTTGCTGTTAGTGCAACTATAAAGGATAAATCCTTGAACCTGGAGCAGGTCGCATGGTTTAAGGTCGAACCAGTGTAAATTTTGGTGTTTTTTTTTTCTTTTCCCATGTCTCTTTATATTTTTTTATTCACTCTTTCGCACTTAGACTTTGCTTCTTATCTTTTCTTAAAATCAATCAAGTAAAATAAATATTTTTCTTAAAAGTTTTTTAAAAATCTTTTTATCTAAATTTTCCCTTGCCCTACCTCTTGTATTTGAAGACGATTGGATAACACCACTGACAGATAATTGGTATGACATTAATTTGATAAGTAGAAGGATACGATATCCTTTTATAGTGCCACCAGCTTCGCATAACCAGCCTTGTCATCCTCATTCAGGATCTCCAGGGTGGCGGTGTAACCATCTGTCCCCATGGTGAAATGGTCCCCGCTCCAGCAAAAGGGGAAGCTCAACAATCTCTGCCCCTGGATCTTGCCATTCTCGTCGACAATATCCTCCCCGTTCTCATCCGTCGAGACCTCCCAGACGAACATGGAGTCAGTGGCCCTCGCCAACACAGGCTTAATAATATAGTACCTCTCCTTGAAAGTCCTGATGGACTCAGAAAATGGTTTAAACAACTTTATCCCCTGCTTCAGGGAGACCCAGCTGAACTTTGTCCCCAAGACTTGTCGCTGGAGGTGCAAGACTGTAAACAATATGGGGAGATTAACTCTTATCTCTAGGAAGTCGCACGTCAATTCAAACGCCCGAATGAAGGCTATGGAGTTAGGGTACAGCTGCGAAGGAGTGAAATCTAGATGCACGAAGATCGGCCTCTGAAAATCAGTAAAGGGCAACATTAACCTTATCTCCTTGAAAACGTATTCGTACATTGGGAATCTCTCCCCGAAGTCTGAGCAGATGTGGTCGTCTTCTCAGGAGAAATAGACCTTCCACTCCCCCTAGCCCCCACCGTCGTGAAAGCATCTCCAGTATACAAGGCAAAGACGGAGGCATGCTCCCCAGGTTCCGCGACGGATCACTCTTCCACGGTAGTCCACAAGGGAGGGGCTTCGTCAGCATCCCGGGGAGTAGAGGTGTCTTCTGTATCACTATCTTCCGAGGAGCTCTCCTCGAACAAATCTCTTAGAATTTCATCCTCAATTTCGCGGGCCATCTCCTTTATCTGAAAAACAGAGGACAAAAGTGAATTCGACGACGTCCCCGACCTAAGCCTTACTCAAATGGCACAACTATAGCTCGAGGAGATGCCCAGGGCAATCCCTCTGACGCATACGGGGAGATCCTCCCCGGTTCGCTACCCATAATATCAGTTGAAGGTCTACCAGAAAACTTATGAATCCGCAGGAAAACTCATGAGTACACCGGAAAATTCATAGTTTCAGCCGGCGACGAACACTCCCGTCGTCGCAACAGCGTCAAAATCAACCTAAATGCCTAAGTTTCTAAGGGTCTGAAGACCCCAGCGGCGGCAGAAAATGGCCAAACCACCGCATGCCACCAACAGTCACCGGAAACTGCTCCTACACTACCTAATTTCTCCTTAACCGCATACATTCTAAGGAAACAGAAAATGGAAAAGCATAGAGATCAGTTCAAGCTACTTATGTGGTCGAGGAAAAGGTTAAGGGGTCGGAGAAAATCTGGTCGGTACTTGCACGGTGACTGGACGGTGGTTGGACGGCGGCTAGACAACGACGAACGACAGAATGCAGAGCAAGAGAACGAAGAAGAGAGAGAAGCAAAAAGTGCAAATGAGCAGCTTCTCCCTCTATTTATAGACAATCTGTGGACACATACACGAGCACGCGCGACTAGGGGCTTCATCATGACCCTAGCCTAGCCATCATGACACATTAAATAAAACACATAGCTCGAGACACACGTGGCATTTCACCTCTTCAGATCACTTCAACCGTTGGACTCCTCGTATGTCGGGTACGCCAAACACCGTTACATGTCCCGCGGGCACAGATTCCCTCAGGCACCGTAAGACAGCCTCATCTCGTCGACAGACGACGATCATTTCTGGACCTTCCCGGGAATGCGAACTACCCTTAAGTCATCACTCTCATGCTCGGGAGCAACAACTTGGGGGATCCTGTTCTAGACTGACCCAATGACTAGGCATGGCCCAATCCACTTCTGCTCCCATAACGACCCAATTGCCTAAGTCCAGCCAATTTATGGCAGCATTTACCTTCCTGCCCCTCTATCGGGCAAGATTGGTCGGATAACCCAAAGGGCCAGCTGCCCCTCCTCGATAGTTCCTGCCCATCACGCACGGTTCCATCATCCAGAAACAACCACGACGACCGTACCTATAACTGCGCCTCTGCCCGTGGCAACAGCTAGTTTCGGACACCTCTACCTGTCCCAACGACTAGTTTCTGGCAGTTACCTATTCTTTAGAAAACAGTTATTTCGCCCCGAAAATAGGGACCAATGTCCAAGCGCTAGGGGCGCCATAAAAACCCTCTCATTTGAGAGGGTCGGGTATTCACAATCATCCTACGAAACACATACTTTGTACTTGCCTTCTCTCTCGCTCCTGATTCTTACTTTAGCATCGGAGTGCCTTGCAGGTACACCCCTATCCTCATCTTTCACATCCAGCATCGTATACGTCATCTCTGGCCCACTTTAGGTTCTGATAAGCCGTCAAGATATATATATATATATATATATATATATATATATATATATCATTATGAGTTGGTTTATTTCAGTTTGCATGAGTGTCGGTAAAGACCTGGTGATGACAGTGCCTCTATTGACAACACTGAACTTTAGCAATGTCTTTCCAATTGTCAAAACTCCATTGTTCCCTGACTTTATATTGATGTCATTGTCTGAAGCACCTCGGGTGATCTGGAATTTTTTGATGCATGCCAAACTATAGTTTCACATGGTGATTATGATATATCTCGACATTGGTGAATATGATAATCGGTGTTGTTGCAGTCCAAACGATTACATCTTCTTTGTTCCTTTCATGTTGATGTTCAAGACCCATATATGGCCTTCAAATAAATTATAGAGGAAAAATAATTTATTTTAGTAAATGATTAATATTAAAAATGAATTATTATGAAATGATTAGTTTAGTGGCAATACATTATTTGGTTGTAGGTGATCCAAGAGATTTCCATATTGAGTAATACAGTGTCTATGACATCTGTTGTAATTCATCCCACGAGAGAACCACCTAAACAAAAAAAAATTGAAAATAAATTATTTAAAATTAATAGTTTAAAGTAAGTAAATGGAAATAATATTGTAAACTTACTTTGTTGCGAGGGGAATATGAAGTTATTGTGGTTGACGGGTGCTAGGGACAGCAATCTCGACCAACCTCATACTTGGAGCAAAACGACGCATCCATAAAATATAGATGTGCCTTTCTTTGCGTTTTTACACAAAGAGCTATAGAGATAGGGCAAACAAGTAGAACCCCAACTAAATGTTCCTATTTTATATATGTTTCTTAAAAAGGATAAATACATAATATGTACACTACGACCAGTACTATCCGAAAATAACAAAGAACCAGTTAGTAGAATACTATAACATCTAGTTTTATTTTTTTTTGTTTTTTGGTAGAACTTTCATCTAGTTTTATACTTTGCAATAATCTTTAAGGCGCGACAGTAAAATACCTTGACTCATTGGATTATCATTTAACAAGTTGGCACCCAAAAGTTCCTCGCATATTGAATTTGCTAAGTTGGTCTTTCCTTTAATCACCTTATCCTAAATATGTAAACCCAATAACATGTACATGTCCTCTAGTGCTACAGTACATTCAATGGTTGGAAGAAAGATAGTGTGTGTTTCGGGTCTCCATCTTTCTTGTAGAGCGAGTACAAACTTAGCATCAACATAATAGGACATGATTTTGATAACATGACCAAAACCGACACGCTCTAAATAAGGTTGAATAAACTCTTTGGGTATGATATATTCATGGACTCGGGTATGAAATTTCGATGGACCCTTAAAATAAGTTAAATAAGTTTTTTCGCAAAAATAATGGGTTAGGAAAATTTAACTGTAATCGTAGCGAAATAAAAGCTTACATATGAATTAATGTTGTCAATGATTCCTCTATGTATTTCTCGCATATTCAAGAGAGTCATTTTGCTAGTGAGAAAATATGAGAGAATGTGAGTAATTGATGGTGATGAAAATGAAGCGAGTAAGGGTGTTATTTATGCTGAAGGGATTGATGAAATGTTGGTGAGGAATTTATTTTACATTGAATGCATGTTGTTGGGGAGTAAAGGTGTAGTTATATGCAGTTAATGCATGCTTCAACTTTTACATTCATGCAAAAGTCTCAGGACATCTCAATTGGCGCTCACGTTCATTTTTTAAGTGTCTGTGCCAATTGGATTGGCTGAACCATGTTGCAGTGAAGTCAAATTTTATAGGCAAATGTTCTGCACGTAGCCAATTGAATTGGCATTTTCTTTGAAGGTGAAGTTCCTATGCCAACTGGATTGACGGTCATGTGTTTTGCAGACCTATTATTCAAATTGATGGAACATGGTTGTACGGGAAATACAAGGGCACATTACTTATGGCAGTACCACAAGACGACAACAATAATATCTTTCACATTGCCTTCACTCTAATTGAAGGTGAGACTGGTAATGGTTGGAGTTTCTTTCTCAATAATATCATAACATACGTTGCTCCACAACCCAACCTCTGTTTGATTTCAGATAGACATGCATCTATTGAGAGTGCATACAATAATCCTGATAACGGTTGGGAAAATCCTCCTTCTACTTATGTCTACTGCATTAGACATATTACAATAAACTTCATGCGGGAAATCAAAGACAAGAGTCTTCAGAAAAAAATATGAACGTAGAGTATGCTTTAAATCAGCCATCATTCAGACACTACTGCGAGAAAATTTAATTGTCAAATGTGGATGCATTAAGGTGGGTCGATAATATTCTAGCGGAGAAATGGACTAGGGCGTTTGACGAGGGTCGACGATGGGGCCACATGACAACAAACCTTGTGGAATTAGAAACCTACCTATAACCGCGTTGGTGAGAGCAACCTATTTTAGGTTGGGATCACTGTACGAAATCAAATGCGAAAAATGGAGTTCAGTGTTACAATCAGGGAATTTGTTTAGTGAAAGCTGCATGAAAGTTATGAAGGGGGGAATTATCAAATCTAGCACACATGTGGTTATAAGATTTGACCATCATAAATACAATTTTAGTGTAAAGGATGCAATGGACTACAATGAGGGGAGGCTAAAGGGATACTATTGGGTTGAACTACATAGAGGTTGGTGCGTTTGCGAAAAGTTTCAAGTCACTCTCTATGTCTTGCTCCCATGTTATTGCGGCATGATCAAGTGTTCGCTAAGATGCTTTTTTGTATCTATCCGACATTTACAAAGTCGTAAACGTATTCGGTGTATACAACAATAGCTTCCCAGTGGTAGCAAAAGAGGAATATTTGCCCACATATCAAAGAGATGTGATTCGACACAACGAAAATCTGAAAAGGAAGAAAAAGGGTCGCTCTAACAACACCCGTATTTGAACTGAAATGGATACGACTAACAAATTGGAAAGAAAGTGTGGTATATGCCATCACCCCGGACACACACATAAACATTGTCCCAATGTTGGAACAAGATAATGATGATAATTTATTATGTTGTTAAATTTTTTGTAACCTTGAAATTTAATATAGACAACGATTTTTTGTTACAACAAAACGAACATAAACACGTCTAAACAACAACACAAACAAAAAATAAAAAGACTTAACACCACAACATATCTAAGAGTACAGAACAATCAAAACAATATCATTTGATGCAAACATTATATCCCTAACATTTGTCATCTTTAACTAGCACCCACATATGCTGGACATCATCATTGTCATCCAATGTACAAATCAAATATCTCAATACTTCTAATTCTCTCACCATCATTAATCTCTATGTCTAACCAAAAGATCAAGTTCCTCTCAAATAGCTTGAAACTCCAAATGTTCCAAAAATGCATCTTCATCGAGGACTTGGTTCTCGAAAAAAATATGCACATGTCTTTTACTACTCATGTTAGAACAAGCGAAGAAAAGATTAAGAAGAAAATAAGAAGATGTGTGAAAAAATGGTAGAATACACACATCTATTTATCAGGCCGACCCAAGGGTAATGCGACCCAAGGAAGAGCTTTATGCCTCAAAATTTTGGACTATAAAAAGGCCTAAAAAAATTTTAATTTGGTCATAAATATTTTAAATGACATATTTCTTACATAAAATCTCATTATTGAGTTGGTAGAAGAGAAACCCCCTATCTTTTAGGTATTTGGTTCAAATCTTGTTAAATATAAAATTTGATTTTATTTATTTATTTTAAAGGCCTCATTTTTATAAAAAAAAATAGGCCTCTAAGTGGGTTGATCCGCCCCTGCTATTTATACTAAATGATACCTATTAAAATATAATTTTTATAAAAAAAATTATAGCACTTAGTCGCCAGATGAATTGGAGCATTCTCTAAACACCTATACATCTACGCAAATTAGATTAATTTGTCTTATTAGAAACACCAATTCAATTGACACCAATTAGTCTGACATCCATGCTATGCATGATTTTTTTTAAAACACGAATATTTTAAAAATTAGTGTAAAAACATCATTATTTAAGTATTTTAACAAAAACTAAGGTTATTTAAAAAAAATCACTAGATATTATTTTCCCGATTATATCTAAATAAGTTAATTTAAAAATATGTTATGTCCTTTTTTATTCCAAAAACTAATTAATTGGACGAGAGAATGATAATTAAAAAAACATTTTGATTAACTTTAATAATTTACAAATTAATTAATAAAAAAATAAGTTTAAGAACTAAATTCACTCTTTATTCCAAAAAAAATATGTTTATCATGTTATTATTAGTAGAAGACCCGTGCATCCGCACGAGTAAATTCATTCATATCTTAAGATCATTTGACAAGACTTGGTTGTTGTTTTGATATATAATTGATATTATAAAATCACTAATAACTGGAAATATTAAAAAAAAAACGTAACAAATCACCAACATTATAAATCAAATATGTCTAATAACTATAAATATTTATAAATATCATTAATAATTATAAATATTTAAAAATATTTGGTTGATTAAAAAAAGGTATTGTGGTGATAGTGACCCGTGCAAATAGTGAGTTTTAGTGAGAAAATTTACCGGAGATGGTAAAATTTACAAATATCACTCTCATTGTTTCCTTAGAATACAATAATAAATTGATAGTTTAAGTGATAAATTTAATAATTTATAGTACATTGAAAGTAAATGCATATTGAAATTAATATTTATACAGTGAGATTTAATTGGTAGTGTCTCGTGCAACAATAATATTAATTCAATCTTATTTTCAACATTACACGTACTTTAAGCAATGTTGCATATGACCAAATATTTAACAAATCCATCAATTGAATCATTTTAGATAATAATATAATTAAGCAATGGTTGTATTGAATAAAAACTGTAAATTATTTTGTTCAAGAATTATTTTGTAAAATTGGTTAGTGAAAAGTGAACTTGATATTTTGTAGATGCAATGCTACATACATAATTAAGAACCAGTAAACATTCGTACGGGCTTGCGCATTGTCGCTTGTAATTTGATTTTGAATGTTGTAGTTAAGAAACAATAAAAATGGTTATTAAATAGTTGATCGGTGGTATCTTATTTAGGATCCCATAACCATTATAATAATAAAAAATTAGGACCACCTACAAAATGAAGAACAGGTAAACGTTATAATAAATCTGTAACTCAATCAAGTGTAGATAATAATGGAAAGCCATGCCTAATACAAATCATGCCTCAAGTGTTCACACGATCGTTGTACTATAACTCCATCAAATTATACAGCCCATGAGTTAATTTTGTATTGCAAGCACCAATTCACATTTTCATGGAATGGTAATGTTAATCGTTTCACTTAGCACTGTATTCTCAAGGGCCTCAATAAAAATAATTATTGAAGGTGTTCTTTCCATGAAAATAATCAAATTCACACTGCAAATTCAAATAAAAATATATATGTTTTCATTAACACTAAGGATAAAGCTATTTTATAGTAATGTAATGACCAGGGGTTTTGGTTGCCTCTTCTTCAGCTGCTGCCACTTTATCACCACTTTCGCCCTCCATTACAATGTTATTATTAGTCACAACCTCTAAATGATTGTAAATAGTTTCTCTGAACCCTTAATGCAACCGGTTCTGGCAGAACCTCACAAGGTTCAGGATCCAAATCGATTAATCTTGCTCTGTGGTCTCTACCAGTGCAGGTCGCCTTGTGGGTATAGCTGACAAAGACCCTTTACCTACACCTGTAGAAATAACCATCATACTATGACATGTATTCTTATCACGTGGAAGGAATAACTAATAAGAAAATATGGTTGAATATATTAATCATAAAGGAATGACAAAAGAAATTAAGTTTGACTAACAACTTAATTGTATACTACATATCAGCTGCTCTTCTATCATAAGATATAATTGGAGGAGGTAGTTGCATCCTTAACATTAATAACTTCGCAATGCTTCAGTTTCTCCTTTATCTGATGCCACAAGTTCAATTAACTGTCATAAACTCAGCACAATTCAGGATAATAACTACAAAAACATCTCAGCCAACAAAAGAAAGTGCAAAAAGCAGGCCCAAAGATATTATACTTACAGCTTCCTTTATCCATGTCTTGCAAATGTTACCTAAATAGAGGGTATCATTCCTACTCTTGTAACCGTGTTGGTTTCGTCGTTATCAGGATGTTCTGCCATGCGTGAAGCAGGATTCATTCCTACTCTCCTGCCTCTACTGAAAGATATAAATCTGTAGCACTTGCATCTGGTTGAAAAAGTTGTGCGTATTTTAGAAGCTTTTATGGATTTCAGTAATCCAAGTGCTGCGTTGTTCAGAGATCTGGGAGGTTTAGATGATACCATGTCTCGTCTGAACATTGAAGTCTACCATATTTTCAAATTTTAGCAAGAAAAAACATAACGCATGGACAACTGAACATGAATTGTTACAATAATTAGTGTTATCACCCGAAAATACAACCACGAGAAGACATAATATGTAGCGACAAAACGCAATCAAACAAATAGCTAATATACTTACTTCAATTAAAATATTAAAAATGCATATAATAAATCAACATGATTCCAAAATACACATGAATTGAAGTAGATCCTGATAATAATAAAGTCTTTTATCATAGGTTTTTTAAAGCCCTAGATGACAATTTAAAATTTTAGTTATCAAATCTAAAACCCTTAGCTAACATAAAGTTACTCCAACCAATTGGTGCTTCATCTTCATCATTTGAATCGAATGTACTTCTCCTTCTTATCCTTTTTCTTGCTCTCCTTAATTGTCTTCTGGTTCGTCTTCTTTGCAATGCGGCTGCCTGTTGGGTCTCGACAGCTTCCTCAGCCTGGACAATTTGTTGAACCTCTACACCATGTTGGACCTGCTGAAGTTGTTGGACCAGTACAACCTCTCAGTCCTGGGGAACCTGTTGGACGTCTAGAGGTTGTTGAACTTCTGAAGTTGGTTGGACCTGGACAACATCATTGGAACTCATTTTGTTTTTTCCTATTCTAAGGTGCTGGTTGTGTGATGATAAAAAGAGAAAATACGATTTTATAATGGTTTATTTGATTCTTCGTATTCTTTTTACATTGGAAATCTTAAAATTTTTGGCGGGCTGTTATTATTGCTTGGGTAATTCAAAAACCAATGTTGGTTATTAAATTGTGATGACCAAGTTTATGATTCACGTTTTAATACATTGTTATTAAATAGTGATGATCAAATTTATGATTCACATTGGGAATCAAAACATTTAAAAACCTCACTAATTACAACATTCACATAGTAAAGTAATGACTAAGTAACAAAATAACAAATCAACATGATAACAGACAAGGAAAATTATGAATTTACATACTGCAGGAAGATCTTCTAATGCATCTTTAAGCAAAACTGCATCGGCCAACTGATGCTTTTCTTCAGGAGGATATGTGACTGGAATTTCCTGCATTACAATAACAGCCAAACCTCATTGATCAACTTAAAAATCATTCTTCATCTAAGAAAATGGCACAAACATATATGGTTATATCAATTCTTACATCAAACTCAGTAGGCACGACCGATCTTGATATCGCATGATGAGTTGGTAATGGATAAGCAGGAATTTTCTATAAATGGAACAGTAGATGTATAAAAAACCTTCCAGAACATCACATCAATATGAATAAAGATTAACGTAAGATAGTTCAACAAAATTCATAATAAGATGAACACATAAGCAACCTTTCATAAAAACCAAAAGGAAATTCCATGTTGTTAGATGTCAATCCAAGATCAACCATTTCAGCTTTAGAAGACACTGATTTTTCTGTGATAAAGGATTTACAATGGAATCCTGGACGTACGAAGTCACACTACAACAAAAATGAGTTTAGGCAACAACAGAAATACGCTGTGTCAAGTAGATAAACTGTTGCCTAAAGTTTTAAGAGGCGGTTTTCCAGCCGTGGAATAAACGACCATTGCCTATTCCTATAGGGCACAGTTTTTTTACTTTAGCCCACGATAATACTAAAACGTCGCCTAAAGTATGTGAACACGCCACGGTTTAATATTTTTGTTTAGACCACGGTTTAACTTATGCCATGATTAATAAGCGTTGCATAAACTGTAAGCACCAATTTTTAGGCTGTTTTAAACTACGGTTAATTTTGAACCACGCTTTAAAACCGTGGCCACAAGAACACTTCTTTTAAAAAAAAATTTAAGCCAAATCTTTATTTAGTCATTTTTATGTGGATTTAGTTCATGATAGGAAATTCAGAATAAAAAATCTACTAAATTTTAATTAAATCTCTCATCTATGACATGATTATATTAGTCATATTATTATATAGGATTTTGGCCTCTTCACTATGACCCATTTATTTCTCTCATTTAAACACATTTTGCATTATGTCTATATGCACGTTCATGAATATCTCTTTTCTAATTCTCAAATAAATTAAAACAATAGCAATTAATAAATGAATATAAATACATCAATAATTTCTTAAATCAGTAATGTGTTCTGTAATACCCCATAATTTTTGCGAACGTTTTGGATAATATTATTATGATCAACTGGGTTCCGGTGTACTCTGAGCAATTATTGGATAAAATAGAGTAAACTGACGAACTCGGAATTGATTAGATTAATATTATTTAACTTAGAGTTTTATTAAATTGGTGCATTTGAGATAATTTGGACAATTAGTAGTATTACTAATTAATATTTTCTCTATATCTCTTTTTCCTTTCCATTATTTGAAGTTGGTAGCTTTTGAGAGAGAAAGTGAAGAGAAGGAAAAAGGAAGGAAAAAGGAAGGAAAATGAGAAGAAAATTCTCAAGAGCTCAAGAGATTGAATCATCAACCCATCTTCATCTTTTTCATCTCACCTTCATCATCCTCATCTTGTAATCCAGGTGGGTTCTAGTTAGATGCTTTAGAGTAGAGTTTTATTGAGTTTAGGAATAGTTTTGATATTGTGAGAAATGAGAAATTTTTGCACTAAAATCATGTTTTAAATGTTCCTTATGATTAATACATGTTAGATATGTGTTGTTGTGTATCCAATTGGTATTTTCTGGTGTTTAGAAGGGAATTGGAAGGGAAAATGGATCATTTTCGTAGAACCCATTATGCAGGAAAAATTATGGTTTTCACGTTGTCCATACGCGTATCACTCAAGGCAATACGCGTATTGGTTAAGGCAATACGCGTATGACCATGAAGAGATGTGGGCAATACGCGTATGGGGTTCCATTTTCTCGGCCATCTGCCCATTTGTGTATTGGTACGCGTACAGTCTTGGGCAATACGCGTATGAGGTAGGGTAGTACGCGTATTGGAATTTTAAATGGAATTTTTAAGGGAAAACAGCCTCTGCCCATACGCGTATCACTTTGGGCAATACGTGTATGGCTGGGCGAGCCAGCTGGGCAATACGCGTATGGCACAAGGCAATACGCGTACGGCCAGTGGGAGTGCAGAATTGTGTTTTTCGCGATACCTTTTCTCGTTATTTTCCATAACCCGTGTTCCGATTATCCGTTTTTAACATTCTTGATATCGTTGGAAAGCTAATAGAATGTACTTCCTTATTAAAATGGTATTGAGATTGTCGGCCGATTTAATTATGTCGGGAATTTGGAATAGTGTCGTTTTGTCGACTTTTATCGTTTAATGGTGTGTAATTGTTGTTGAATATGCATGTTAAAATATGAAATAGATAGAGTGAGGAAACCTTAGTGCAATAGGAGGACTTAGGGAATGGTGCGACAATGCTTATGCATTGGTACTAAAGATTTATCCTCGATAAGTATTTTATTAGGTGAGTAACTGTGACCCGTGTTTAATCTCCTTGTGTGGGATGGCCGGGGAAAGTTACGTGGTAAGTGGTATTAGTGACCCGTGTTTAATCCTTTTGGTGTGGGATGGCCGGGGAAAGTACCGATAGTAGATAACCGTGACCCGTGTTTAATCTCTTTGAGAGGGAAGGCCGGGGAAAGTTATTGGCGTTAAGGATCTGTGGCCCGTGTTTAATCTCCTTGGGTGGGATGGCCGGGGAAAGATTCCTTAGCTAGTTGGCGTTGGTGTCTTACGCGATGTTTTCTCTAGTTAGAGATAGTTGAACTCAAAGTCTAGTTCCTTTTCCCCCGACTTGAGTTAGGTTTTGGTTAGGACCTTGTAAAGTCGAGAGAATCCATAAGATAGAGGACTCACTGAGATTTGATGTATCTCACCCCACTGTTGTTGTTTACATCACAGGTTCTGCAGGTTCGGCGAAGGGTAAGGACAAGGTTGTTTGACTTTCCTTACGGATCATAGCTTTTGTGTGTCAAGGCTTCCGTTGTGAAGATTTTTTTGAGATCATTATCTGATCTAGTTCTTAGTATTTGTCTTTGGAACATCCTGTAGATATACTATGCCGTAGGTTTTATTGTATTTAAGGTTTTGGGCATGTATATGTATAACGTGTTTACTAAGAACTTATTGTATATTTCAGTACCAAACGTATTATTCATGTATAATATATGCTTTGATGGATGTATATATATATGGGTGTTACAGTTGGTATCAGAGCAGGTCGTATCCTCGACCTAGCCATGAAATAAAATAAGTTTTTCTTTCCATTTCATATGCGTGGTGTCGCCACTGGTCTTATGTGTTATATTTATGGTATTGAGCCTGATCAACTTAATCCTATCTGTATGACATCTAGGAACATGGCTGATAGGAGCAGAAACAACCGTGGTAGGTCCCGAACTACTCCAGCTGGGACAAATCCGTCGGTCGACGATGGGAATGCTCCTCTGTATCAGTTTATGCAACAGATGCAGCAACAACAAAATCGGTTTATGTAGCAAATGGTTCAACAATTTAACGATGGTCTGCATCCTCAGGTGGTTGTTCCAGAAGTGGTAGGTGGGACTTTCCAGGATTTCTCCCGCATGAACCCTTCAGAATTTCATGGCGGATTAGATCCTGTAAAGGCTCACGAATGGATTTCAGGTATGGAAAGGATTTTCTTGATAGTGCCTTGTATCGAGGAGAATACAGTGGTTTTTGCTTCGCATTCCTTGAAGGGTCCTGCCATGAGATGGTGGGAGAGTGCGTCGGCTCTTATGACTATTTAGGGTGTGCCCAAGGTCTGGGAACAATTCAAGGTAACTTTTATGGAGAAATATTTTCCTAGCTCCTTGCGGACTCAGAAAGAGTTTGAATTTCAACAGTTAAGACAGGGTAATATGTCTGTGGCCAGTTATTCTGAAAAGTTTGAGAATATGGCTGCTTATTCTAGGCAAGCTATGTATGCTCCGGATGAACGGTGGAAAATAGATCAGTTCCTTTTTGGACTAAAAGCGGAAATATCTCATAGTGTTTCTCAGAGGGAATTTACTACTTATGTAGAAGTTCTGAGACAATGTTATGTGGCGGAGCATAGTTTGAAGAAAGTGCAAGCGGAAAGTGTTGCAAGTAGGGTAAATTAGGGTGATCGTGGAAGAGCAAGTCAACAATTTGGTCCTAGATCCCCAGCTTTCAAGGGAAAACAGGTTGCTAGACCTGACGCTATTCCTTTGTGCAGAGTTTGCAACCAACATCATTTCGGGAAGTGTGCAGATGGGAGTGTTAGGTGTTATCATTGTAATGAATTGGGACATATGGCTAGAATGTGTCCTCGGAATAAAAACCAAGTGCAAGGACGGAATACCGGGAGAGTTTATACCTTAGATGCAAGGAAGACAAAGAATGATAACTCCTTGATTGCGGGTACATGTTTCGTAAATGGACATCATTGTTTTGTTTTATTTGATTGTGGGGCAACGCATTCTTTTGTGTCAACACGATGTGTGAAGCGACTTGGGTTGCAAGCTATTCCTTTATTCCCTCCTATGGTGGTTACTACCGCCATGGATGAAATGGTTGAGACACCATTGATGTGTGAAAATTATGTTTTGTCTGTGAATGATAGAGTTTTCCAGATCGACCTTATCTGTTTACCGCTTAAGAAAGTTGATGTCGTTTTGGGAATGGATTGGCTTTCTGCTAATTCAGTGTTTATTGGGTGTGAGGAAAAGCTAATCATTATTCCATCCGATGAAGCCACTCCAAGGGATGTGTTAACTACTATTTTGGAAGGTACGGTTGGAATGATTAATTTCTTGTTTGAAAAGGAGAAGTCTATTCTGCTGGTTCTTACTAAGGATGAGAGTAGCAACCTTCAAATTTTGAGTATTCCGGTAGTTTGTGAGTTTCTGGAAGTTTTTCCCGAGGATGTCACTTCTCTTCCTCCGGAGAGGGAAGTGGAATTCTCTATTGACCTGATACCAGGAACGGCTCCAATATCCGTTTCTCCGTATCAGATGACACCACTTGAACTAAGAGAACTAAAGGATCAATTGGAAGAATTGATGGCTAAGCATTTTGTTCGACCAAGTGTTTCGCCCTGGGGAGCTCCAGTGTTATTAGTAAAGAAAAAGGATGGTGGAATGCAGTTGTGTATTGATTACCGTCAGTTGAATAAGGTCACCATCAAGAATAAATACCCTTTACCAAGGATACACGATCTGTTAGATCAATTGAAAGGAGTCTGTGTGTTCTCGAAGATTGATTTACGGTTGGGTTATCATCAGATTCGTGTGAAGAGTTCAGATGTACCAAAGACTGCGTTTAGAACCCGTTATGGTCATTATGAGTTTTTGGTGATGCCTTTCGGTGTGACGAATGCTCCGGCAGTTTTCATGGATTATATGAACCAGATATTTCAACCTTACCTGGACCAGTTTGTGGTGATTTTCATTGATGACATTCTTATTTATTCTCGTGATCCTCAAGAGCACGGAGAACACCTAAGAATCATTTTATCCATCTTACAAGAGAAGCAACTTTTTGCTAAGTTAAGTAAGTGTGAGTTTTGGATGTCCAAGGTTAATTTTCTTGGTCATGTCATATCTCAGGGAGGTGTAGCGGTTGACCCATCAAAAGTAGAAGCAATGATTAATTGGGAGAGACCGAAGAATGCTTCTGAAGTTAGAAGTTTCTTGGGATTGACAGGGTATTACAGAAGGTTTATCAAAGGTTTTTCGCAACTGGCTTTACCAATGACGAGACTTACCCGAAAGGACTGTTCGTACGAGTGGGATTTGGCTTGTGAAAGAAGTTTTATGAGTTTGAAAGAAAGATTGACGACCGCTCCTGTTTTGGTTATTCCATATCCTAGCAAGTCGTATGAGGTATATTGTGATGCATCGAAGAAGGTATTATGAGGTGTGTTAATGCAAGATGGACATGTTGTGGCTTATGCTTCTCGACAGTTGAAAGTCCATGAAGAGAATTATCCAACGCATGATTTAGAATTGGCGGCAGTTATATTTACTTTGAAAGTGTGGCGTCACTATTTGTATGGTGTACGTTTTGAGATGTTTAGCGACCACAAGAGCTTAAAGTACCTCTTTGATCAGAAGGAGTTGAACATGCGTCAAAGGAGGTGGATGGAGTATTTGAAAGATTATGACTTGGAGCTAAAATACCATCCGGGTAAAGCCAATAAAGTGGCGGATGCATTGAGTAGGAAGGTGTTGCATAATGCCGAGTTGATGATGTTAGAGTATACTTTATTGGAAAAATTTCGAGATCTAAATCTTCAATTTGTTTGGACTCCTAATGGTGTGATGATGGGAAATTTGAATATCAATTATACTCTTAGGGAAGAAATCCAACAAGAACAAAGATTAGATGAGAAGTTACAAGAAGTGTTAGTACAACCGGGTTTTGTGCGAGCTACCGACGAAATTATTCTGTTTAACCAAAGGATTTGTGTTCCGGATAACATGGAGTTAAAAAGAAGGATTTTGGAAGAAACGCATAAGGGTGCTTTTACTATACATCCGGGGTCTTCAAAGATGTATCAAGATTTAAAGAGGGACTATTGGTGGTCCAAGATGAAAAGGGATATTGCGGTGTATGTGTCGGAATGTGAGGTAAGCCAACAAGTGAAGATTGAGCACCAAAGGCCGGGTGGCTTGTTGCAACCTTTAGAAATTCCGGTATGGAAATGGAATAGTATCTCTATGGACTTTGCCGTTGGACTACCCCGTACTCAAGGTGGCTATGATTCGATTTGGGTAATTGTGGATCGGTTAACGAAATCCGCGCATTTCTTAGCTGTGAAAACTACCTACAAGGCGAGTCATCTCGCAAGGTTGTTCATTTCGGAGATAGTGAGATTGCATGGTATTCCCACTAGTATCGTTTCGGACAGAGATCCAAAGTTTACTTCCAGATTCTGGAGAGCTTTTCAACAAGCTATGGGAACGAAATTGTGTTTGAGTACGTCGAATCATCCGCAAACAGATGGTCAGACGGAACGAACAATACAAACCATGGAGGATATGTTGAGAGCTTGCGTACTTAAAAGTGGAGGAAATTGGATAGAACTTTTGCCGTTGATCGAATTCTCTTATAATAACAGTTATCATGCGAGTATTGGTATGGCACCTTGTGAGGCATTATATGGGAGAAAGTGTAGGACACCTTTGTGTTGGGCAGAAGTTGGTGATGATAGGATGTTGGGACCCGAGATTATTCATGAAACTACGAAGAAGATTAGGATGATCCGTGATAAGGTCAAACAAGCACAAGATCGTCAGAAGAGTTATGCGGATAACCGTAGAAGACCTTTAGAATTTGAAGAAGGTGATCACGTGTTTTTAAAAGTTACTCTGAGATTGCGGTTGAAAGGACCATTTCGGTCGCGAAAATTAAGTCCGAGATACGTGGGATCGTATCAGATTTTGGAAAGAATTGGTGAAGTAGCTTACAGATTGGCCTTACCGCCTTCTCTATCAGAGATGCACGACGTATTTCATGTGTCTCAGCTTCGAAAATTTGTCCCAGATCCGCTTCAGCCAGTTTTACCAGATACAATTGAGATAGAAGCAGACTTAACTTTTGAACCCCAACTGAGTCGTATTGTGGGAAGAGAAACGAAGGTGTTAAGGAACAAAGACATTCCTCTTGTGAAGGTGCAATGGGATGTGACGCATCCGGGTGATGCTACTTGGGAGCTAGAATCGGAGATGCGGGATGCTTACCCTCATCTGTTCAGGTAATATTTTAAATTCGAGGACGAATTTCTATTTAGGGGGGGAATGTAATACCCCATAATTTTTGCGAACGTTTTGGATAATATTATTATGATCAACTGGATTCCGGTGTACTCTGAGCAATTATTGGATAAAATAATTAGAGTAAACTGACGAACTCGGAATTGATTAGATTAATATTATTTAACTTGAAGTTTTATTAAATTGGTGCATTTGAGATAATTTGGACAATTAGTAGTATTACTAATTAATATTTTCTCTATATCTCTTTTTCCTTTTCATTATTTGAAGTTGGTAACTTTTGAGAGAGAAAGTGAAGAGAAGGAAAAAGGAAGGAAAAGGAGAAGAAAATTCTCAAGAGCTCAAGAGATTGAATCATCAACCCATCTCCATCTTTTTCATCTCAGCTTCATCATCCTCATCTTGTAATCCAGGTGGGTTCTAGTTAGATGCTTTAGAGTAGAGTTTTATTGAGTTTAGGGATAGTTTTGATATTGTAAGAAATGAGAAATTTTTGCACAAAAATCATGTTTTAAATGTTCCTTATGATTAATACATGTTAGATATGTGTTGTTGTGTATCCAATTGGTATTTTCTGGTGTTTAGAAGGGAATTGGAAGGGAAAATGGATCATTTTCGCAGAACCCATTATGCAGGAAAAATTCTGGTTTTCACGCTGTCCATACGCGTATCACTAAAGGAAATACGCGTATTGGTTAAGGCAATATGCGTATGGCCATGAAGAAATGTGGGCAATACGCGTATGGGGTTCCATTTTCTCGGCCATCTGCCCATTTGCGTATTGGTACGCGTACGGTCTTGGGCAATACGCGTATGAAGTAGGGTAGTACGCGTATTGGAATTTTAAATGGATTTTTTAAGGGAAAACAACCTCTGCCCATACGCGTATCACTTTGGGAAATATGCGTATGGCTGGGCGAGCCAGCTGGGCAATACACGTACGGCCAGTGGGAGTGTAGAATTGTGTTTTTCGCGATACCTTTTCTCCTTATTTTCCATAACTCGTGTTCCGATTATCCGTTTTTAACATTATTGATATCGTTGGAAAGCTAATAGAATGTACTTCCTTATTAAAATGGTTTTGAGATTGTCGGTCGATTTAATTATGTCGGGAATTTGGAATAGTGTCGTTTTGTCGGCTTTTATCGTTTAATGGTGTGTAATTGTTGTTGAATATGCATGTTAAAATATGAAATAGGTAGAGTGAGGAAACCTTAGTGCAATAGGAGGACTTAGGGAATGGTGCGACAATGCTTATGCATTGGTACTAAAGATTTATCCTCGATAAGTATTTTATTAGGTGAGTAACCGTGACCCGTGTTTAATCTCCTTGTGTGGGATGGCCGGGGAAAGTTATGTGGTAAGTGGTATTAGTGACCCGTGTTTAATCCTTTTGGTGTGGGATGGCCGGGGAAAGTACCGATAGTAGATAACCGTGACCCGTGTTTAATCTCTTTGAGAGGGATGGCGGGGGAAAGTTATTGGCGTTAAGGATCCGTGACTCGTGTTTAATCTCCTTGGGTGGGATGGTCGGGGAAAGATTCCTTAGCTAGTTGGCGTTGGTGTCTTACGCGATGTTTTCTCTAGTTAGAGATAGTTGAACTCAAAGTCTAGTTCCTTTTTCCCCGACTTGAGTTAGGTTTTGGTTAGGACCTTGTAAAGCCGAGAGAATCCATAAGATAGAGGACTCACTGAGATTTGATGTATCTCACCCCATGCAGGTTCGGCGAAGGGTAAGGACAAGGTTGTTTGACTTTCCTTACGGATCATAGCTTTTGTGTGACAAGGCTTCCGTTGTGAAGATTTTTTTGAGATCATTATCTGATCTAGTTCTTAGTATTTGTCTTTGGAACATCTTGTAGATATACTATGCCGTAGGTTTTTTTGTATTTAAGGTTTTGGGCATGTATATGTATAATGTGTTTACTAAGAACTTATTGTATATTTCAGTACCAAACGTATTATTCATGTATAATATATGCTTTGATGGATGTATATATATGTGGGTGTTACATGTTCTGTGGTACTGATACACAAATAATTCAACTATTTTTTATGACAAACAATTATACATAAACATGTGAATCTTAAATCTATTATTTCAATTAAACCAAAAATAAAAATAACATGACAAAGTAAATTCTGTGAAGTCACATAATTAGCATTGCAATGAACATCATCAGTATCCATGGGTTTTCTTCCTCGCAGTATAAACACTAACAATATGGAGTATTTTAAGAGAATTATGGTGAGCATTTGGGCACATAGAAATAATCACGATGGAATGAGAGTTATGATAGTAGTTATAGAGGATTACGACATTGCCAATAATGGTTCTAAAAGTGTCGGTTACTCCATAGTTTGCTCAAAAAACTCCAGTAATAAGGAGAGAGTGTGAGACAAAAGTTTGTATAAAGAAATATATACATGTTCTCAAATATATTTTAACACATCTAAACATGTTACTCCATGATCTATAGTTTTGATGAATTTAAATAGAGATGACAAAATGGAGAAGTGGAGTACTATTGTGTGTGAAAGTGCACATGTTTTCAATGTTATTTTCAATCAAATCCAAATCGATTATTAATCTGATGGTTTTTTTTCATTGACTCACTGATGAACCATTTTATTAATACCTCACCTTAAATGTTACCTTAAATTAAATCAATAATTTAACACAAATCTATTAAATTAAATTTCAAGTTGAAAATATAATCACATACATGCACAAGTATGGCAAACCACATAGTTATTTCAAATCTCAATCATCAATTTTTCAATCAACTATAGTTACTTTCCAGTCTATTGTCAAAAGATGACAAATGATACATTTGTTGTTGCAATCATGCTAACTTAATTGCTTTGCTTGCTAGTACCATCGGTTGTACTAGTTTATCCTTAATCAAGACTCATTGTCATTTCCAATAATTTAAATATGATACCTTTTAAAAAAAATCTAAATATCATATCTAGGTGATCACTCTAAAAAACACAAATTCCAACAATCTAAGTACCATATTCCAGCAACTCAACAATAAAAAAAAATCACATATCCCTACACTCTAAATAGCATATTCCAGCAACTCATCACTCTATATATCACAATAACTTAATTTAACACCGCATATTCTAAAACCAATCAAAACTCTAAAAAAGCAACAACTTAACACTTTAAAAATAAATTAAATGCTAATTTTGATGAATTTCAATTGTAGTACCTTTTGATGAGCAGAATGTCAATTGTAGTACCAATTTCCCCTTCAAAATCATCTAGAGTAACTTCTTAACGGTCTTTAACGTGTTTTGCATATGTTTTTAAACAAGGTGTTGGTCCCCGTATTCTTTTTTTAGTTATCTCTATTTTGACATTAAACAATATAATGTAAGATAAAACATCACAAATAACATACACATACGGAAGCAGTACATTTGTGCATGAGCTAAGACTTTGAATCAAAGGTGATAATAATTATTATATTTTTTAATCTTTCTTAGATAAGAAAACTAGTCAAGAACGAAAGTTTCAAGCTTTTGACTTGAGATTCTATAAAGTGATAAAAACACAGCTAACTAGTTAAGTGATTAATTAAATTAATCATTAATTGAACAAGTTTATCATCCACTTGCTTAACCTTTTCTTCCCTACAGTTTGTTCTAATGACAATCTTAATGTTTTCTTATTCTTTTTGAGTTAATCATATAACATTCTTTGTCTTTTGCTACTCTGACATGGTAGTAAACTTAAGTAATAACATTAGTAGTAAATTTCAAAGGATTCTCACTTGATTAAGTGTGAAACAATATGAAAGTATGGGAAGTAAAACCATAAGAGACAGAGGTGATAACATTAACTTCTAAAATACATTATAATCAAAATGATTTAACGTAGTATATTTGCAAACTCATTAGATGTGATATAATCAACATATAAATTATTCATTCTATTAGTAGTAGCAGCTAGTAATACACCATCTAAAACTCTTTCTCACTCTTTTATTTAGGTCTCTTTGATTTTAGTTTAAAGATAAAGAACTTCAAATATGTTGATTTGGTAATTGTATTGACATGAAGCTTCAATTAAGTGCCACATACAGACTGTAGCTTCTTAGTTAAGTAATGGATACAATACCATCTTTCTCTTATGTACTAATAAAGTATTAGGTAGAACTTCAAATGTTTAATGATAGCTTTTAATTTACTTCTACTTAGACAGTATGGTTCATAGCTTGATATGAAGTATTAAACCATTCCATTAGATTGAAGACTTTCACAAAAGATTAAAATACAATAGAAAAAACACTTTTTAAAATATTAAATTATAAAGCTATAAATAAAATCCAAAATCTTACTTTACTCGCCAATACACACTGATCATCACCAAATTGTAACTTGACATAAAAAAGAGTCAATACCAAAATAAGAAGATTGTACAATACTCACTCAATCATGAGAACATACATTATAACAAACAAAAAAAAATCAAATATGCTTACAACTTTTAAAATTAAATCAGGGCATCAATAAAGAGAGAAAACATAACTAATCTAATGTGTGAAAACATGCAATGTGACATACCTTGGTGCCATATCTTGAACTACCCTCTAGAATCAAAAGAGCTCTTTGTTCGTCTTGAACATTAACATTATCTTCCTTCACCAGCGAGCAAGAAGGCATCAATTTTAAAGGCCTCATTTTAAAAAAAAATTAGGCCTCTAAACGGGTTGAGTCGCCCCTGCTATTTATACTAAATGATACCTATTAAAATAAAATTTTTATAAAAAATTTATAGCACTTAGGCGCCAGATGAATTGGAGCATTCTCTAAACACCTATACTTCTACGCAAATTAGATTAATTTGGCCTATTAGAAACGCCAATTCAATTGGGCACCAATTAGTCTGACATCCATGCCATGCATGATTTTTTTTTTAAACATGAATATTTTTAAAATTAGTGTAAAAATATCATTATTTAAGTATTTTAGCAAAAAAATATGATTATTTAAAAAAATCACTAAATATTATTATCCAATTATATCTAAATAAGTTAATTTAAAAATATGTTCTACCATTTAGAGTTTATTCCATAACTAACTCATTGGATGAGAGAACAATAATTAAATTTTTTTTTAATTAAATTTAATAATTTAAAAATAAACTAATAAAAAAAAGGTTAATATTTATTTTCTTTTTATTTTGAAATGTTAAAATAGAAAACTTAAAAATTGCTCTTCCAAAAATGTTGAACCCATGTTCCTATTAATGAGAATGAAGCCCTTTTCCACCAGGCTAGAATGTCTTTGTTGTTTATTTATTTTCTTTAAATATATATGTTACAATATTTTGGTCATTTAATAATTTAGTTTATTTTTTAAATATTAAATATTAATGTAACATTAATGTTTAGTAAATGTAATATTTAGTAAATATTAAACACTAATGTAAATATTAAATTAGTTTAGTTTTTAAATATTAAATGTTAATATAAATTATATTTTAATAATTTATATTTATATTACATGTTTATATATTCAAATAGCATGTTACATTAGTTTAAATATATTAACATTAATGATGACATCATGATTTTCACTCGAGGAGATGCCATTTCTTTGCAGCTGATTATGCAAAAAGTTCAAAACTTTGCAGCAGCCACTGGCCTAAACATCAGTACAACCAAAAGTAAGCTATATGTGGGAGGAGTAGATGAAGTAACCAAGGCCCATCTCTACCAAGTTACAGGGCTGGCTGCTGGGAATATGCCCTTCAAGTATCTTGGTGTTCCTTTATGTGCTAGGAAACTTTCAGTTAAGGACTGTCAGCCTGTTATTGATAGAATGCTTGCTAGAATTCATCATTGGAGTACCAAATTCCTATCTTATGCAGGGAGAGTACAGCTTGTTAAGAGTGTCCTTTTCTCCATAGCCAATTACTGGATGCAAGTCTTCCCTCTTCCCAAAAAAGTCATTAATCATATAGAGAGTTTGTGCAGGCGATTCGTTTGGACTGGTAGGGAGGAGAATAGCAAAAAATCCCCCATTGCTTGGGATCATGTGTGTGATTCAATTCCAACTGGTGGCAGAAACCTTATTTCTCTCCAAGAATGGAACATGGCAACTACTGGGAAGCTTCTTTGGAAGCTTTGGACTATGAAGGATGCTTTATGGATTAAGTGGCTGCATACTTACTACATCAAAGGATCCAATGTTGAACATTATGTTCCCAGCCAAACCTGCTCGTGGACTTTCAGATATCTTTTTAAAATTAGAGCGATTATTACTAACTCTGATGTGTGGCAAAGATTGATTATTGCAGGTCGTTATGATACGAGACTAATGTACCAGCACCTGAGAGGAGATAAACCAAAAGTCGACTGGAGATGCCTGATGTATGGCAATGTGGCTCGACCAAGGGCGACATTTACCACTTGGATGGCTTGCCAAGGAAGACTCATGACAAAGGATAGGCTAGCTCATATTGGAGTTCCTACTGACGGCAAATGCGTGTTCTGCCCTTATCAGGAAACCAATACCCATGTCCTTTTTGAATGTGCAGCTACACAGCTCTTATGGAAACAAGTTTTTCGCAATTTTCATATTCTCGAGCCTGCTCAAACCAACATGGACCTCGCTTGGATAGTTAAGGAAACTAAAGGAAAAGGACCAAAAGCTAAACTTATGAAGTGTATTGCAGCTGAGACCATTTATCAGATTTGGAAGTGTAGAAATGCTTGCATCTTCCAGCAAGGCAAACCCGACGATCTACAAAGCAGCATTGTCAAAGATATGGTGATTCACAAAGCTGAAACTAACAAGAAGATTTTATCTTACATTAATAGAAATACATAGATGATCACAATTTTGTTTTTTCTGTTGTATATAGTCCTTCTGCAGCCTGGATCACTTTGATCGGCGTTTTGTACGTACTGGTTTTTTGGCTAATATATATTCTTATTCCAAAAAAAAAAAATATATGAAATGTTAAAACAAATATATTACATGTAACCTTTTTATATTACATATATATTACATTTTTATGTTATAATATATAATTTAAATTACTGTTATATAATAATAATAATGTAATTATATATTTACATATTTAATAATAAACTGAAAATAAAAATATAATAAAAATATTAGTAATTAATAATAGAGATTAATTAGAATACACTGTCAGTGTAAAACTACTTTACACAATCATCCAATTAGAATGAATTATTTTGACACATGAGAAGAGAAAAATATGGAAGAAGTAGTTATTAAAATAGTTTAATTATAATTTATTTATTTTTATTTTTAATTTCATAATTATGTGTCAAAATAATTCATTCTAATTGAATGATAGTGTAAAGTGGTTTTACACTAACAGTGTATTCCAATTAATCTCTTAATAATAATTGAAAATAAAAATATTTTTAATTAAAATAGTAGTTTTAATATTAGTAATTAATAATAAACTGAAAATAAAAATATTTTTAATTAAAATAGCAGTTTTTAATATTAATAATTAATTATAAACTGAAAATAAAAATATTTTTAATTAAAATAGTAGTTTTAATATTAGTAATTAATAATAAACTGAAAATAATTTTTTTTAATTAAAATAACAGTTTTTAATTATCTTAACGTTAAATAATTATAAATATATACATAAATATATAAAAATACGAAATTGAAAATTAACATGTTAATAATATTTTTTATTTTATTTCAGTTTAATATATTTAATATATATTTTATTTCAGTTTATTATATTTAATTTCAGTTTAATATAAATTAATATTATATTATTAGATTTAACATGTTAATAATATTTTTTATTTTATTTTTGTTTAATATATTTAAATATATATTTTATTTCAGTTTAATATTTTTAATTTCAGTTTAATATATTTAAATATATATTTATTTTTTAAATATTTTTTAACGTTATTAATTAAATATTTTTTAATATTTTATATGTTACAAGTATACAATTTACATACATATTGTTGTAATATATACATTTGAAGCAAACAAATAAACAAGGAAAACATGTTAGTATAGTGGAAGAGGTGTCTCTTTGCAACCAAAAGGACATGTGTTTAACACTAGAGACTAAATTTTAAGTTTTTTAAGATTTTAACATAAAAATAATAATACAAATGCCACACGTATATTTAAAATAAAAAGAAAAAATATAAAAAATTTCAACAAAACTGATACATCATATTAAATAAAAAAATAAAATAAAAAAATTAATAATACAGTGCTACGTAACAGATTCTACTGACTGTGTGTACTGAAAGATAAAATAAAAAAATCTTTCCATGACATAGACGGAATTTAAATTTTTTTTTATATGATCTTTTTTCGAATTTGCTTCATTAACCCATAAAAAAAAAGGTTAAGAACTAAATTCACTCTTTATTTCAAAAAAAAAAAAAAAGTTTATTATGTTATTATTACTCTTTGAAAGGAGCAACTCAAGGTCAGTCAATAAGTTGAAAATTGAATTATAGGTTCTTCTGCTTTTGTCTCCATCGGCGGGTTCCCACCGAACCACCCATAATCGCCGCCGCCATGTTCAGGAGGAATTGGAATTGTGCGACCTTGTATGCCAGACTCGTCAACTCTTCATCTTCTTCATCATCTTCTTCGTCTCTTCACAACTTTACTCATCTCCGTTCCTCTTTCTCTTCTTCATCGTCTCCCAATCTCCATCTCGCACCTTCTGTTGCCGCCTCTAAATCCACCGATCTAATCTCCCTCGTCCGCCACTATGGAAACTGCTACTCCGAACTCTCCAAAGCTCGTCTCAGGTTTCACCTCAATAACTGCTATTATTTATTTGTTTTTATTATCGCTTAGATTTTCAATAGGTGTTGTTCTATTTAGTGGCAATATTCTTGTTTATTGATTTTGATATTGATTTGATGCTTTTGTTGTTTTGAGACTGCAATTTTTGGATCTTAGGGTTGTTTCTGTTAAAACCTAATTATTAAGAGTAGGGATTCTTACAATTTAGGATAGAATCTGACTTGAGAGATTGAGTTTGAGAGAGAAGATGGTATTTTTGTAAATGATGATTGATTCATTCATGAGTCTCTTGGTCATAATATAGACATGATTTTGCGTAGAGATAGATGAACATGAAAGTTCATTCAAGAGTCTTGAAGGAGACAAAATGAGGGCATCAAAAGCCTTTTGGAAGTGCATTATCTTAACCAAGTCAAATCTAAGATTTTATTTGTGTCACAACTAGCAACCAATTTCTTTCCATCTAGTGCTTTTACTTTATCATATACAGGTTATTCTTCCTCCCATCCACCACCACTAAGGCTTTGTTTGCGAGTAAGGGAGAGGAAGGGAAGGTTTTGAGGAAATAGATTTCTAGAAAAAATAGACAAATCTTTAACATGTTTTGAAATTTAGAATGAAAAATGAATGTTTTTCGCTACCATATTTTAAACTTTCAGAATATTATAGCAACATAGAATATATTTGAAGAATCTATGTAAGCCCTTCAAAATCTTCCAAAACTCTCATCCATTACAAATTTTGAATTCCCCCAAAATAGGGGGATTTTATATTATGAATAAAAATAAACCCTCCAAAATTCTCTCTACCAAAATCCTTCAGTTCTTTCTCCTCTATCCTCCCCCCTTTTCAAAGCCTTCCCTTCTCGTCCCCTCCAAACTCCCAAACAAAACCTAATAGTTTAAAGCTCATATGTTTCAATTCAATTGATATCTACGTGTAAAAGGCGCAACACAGCGCATACTTAACCCCTACCCCTTTGTTCTCCTTTTTGTAATCTCACAAGCAGTAAAAGTTATATGAATTTCATTAAATTCAAATTGAGGTGCTTGGTCTGGAGAGATTGAACTATTTCTGTAGGTGGAATAGTTGAACCCTGTCACATGCTTGACAATTGAGAGTTGCTGATGAGGAATATTGGAAAGCAATGCATTTCTCAACCCTGTTGTAGCTTGGTAGGCTTGGTCCATTTGCTAAGACTATTGCATCTTTTGCTGCCAATGCCACTATGCCTGCACAAGAAACCACACCTAGAAAAGATGCCTCTACTTGAGCCTTGGTTTTTTCTATCACTACACACCCTCTACCACCTGGATGTGCAACTGCATTGCTTGTTGTTCTTATTATGGACCATTATCAATCATGATTGAACCATCACATCCCTGAACGAAGTAGTCATGAAAACAAGGCCTCAACAAAACAAAAGCCATGTTGGATTCAGAAACAACAGTTTCTTAATAAAAGCATGGACAGTGGGACATACTTGAAGACATGTGTTGGAGAGTACAAAATGAGTATGCCTTCCAAAATTCAAAAATTTCAACGAGCACAGACTCATCATACTAAATTGGGTGAAATTACTAGAAACAATATGCATTCTATTCAATTCTTTGGACAAATCAAAGCAACCACAAACCTATTGTAAGTGCACCTACTACTAACAATGGCATTCCAAACAACCACTTGGCACGTTGGCGTCATCAAATTGAGTGGCATTGGAAACGAATGCATATCTGAATATTGGGTTGCTGTGACACCCTTGGTGGTAACTGACAGACAAATTGAGTGACAAAATTGTAACAGTATTAGGTGGTTCCGGTGGCGGTGCAATTAGATGGGGATTTCGTCTCTAATCGATGACCCATCCTTCCTAGGCGGTGTTTATTTGACTGGTTTGCATATGCTTTATATGGAATTTAAGCTCCCATGCGCTTTGGGCCAATAACATGTTGCATTGGCGTGGGTTTTAATAATTTTGCAAACATTTGTTTTGTATTTTCCAATCTAATTAAGAAATTGCTTACACTGTTGGTAGGATATAGGGTTAAATTGAGGTCAATCATAGAATTATGGGTAGTCAACATTGGAGTCAGCTGAAAGTCACCTTGATTTTTCCATATCATCGTCACCAAGCAGCATCGGATCAGAGAAACCTGGAGTTGGATCAGTGGGGAATGACGATTTTGGTGGAAACCTGTATGGAGCTGCGGTGTGGTGGTCAAGCTGTAGTTGATGACCTTCCTCTTTGCGTGTTCCTCTAGTAGTGGGACTCTTGCAACAGTTGTTGATATGTGCATTTGGGTTGAGCCCGGAATATGCTGCGGGGGGATCTTGGGAAATTTCCATTGTTCCCTTGAAACCATTCACATTGCACAACTTGTGTTGAATTCAGTATGGTTACCAAAGAAAACTCCCACGGAGGGAGTCATAATTCCTTTATGGGCAGAGCTTTAAATTCTTCTAAGCCTGTCAAGAAATGATCAATAGTAGCTATCATTTTTTGTTGCGATTCATAATATGTTTGTAGCATGCAAAACTCCAACCTTTGATTCTCCATTTCTCCGATTTCCATGAGATTTTGCATAGCATCAACAATGATCGTCAGGTCGAGGATCGTGATACCAATTGAGATGGGAAATTTGGATCTTAGGGATGATTTCAAAAAAACACAATTCTCAAGAGTAAGGATTATAATAATTTAGAATAGAATCCGGTAAAGAAAGAAATTACATGAAGAGAAAAATAGAGTTTTAGAGAGAAGATGATATTTTTGTAATGATGGTTGATTTATTCATTAGACTCTTCGTCATAGTGTTGGCATGAGCCCATACAATAAGTAGAATATTCTAACAATTTGTTACTGCATGAGTATTTGCCAACTCAGCACATACATCTAAATGGATATACTAACTAAATGAAAATACTAACAGTAAGTAAATTTTTGTATTGCATTTATTTATAGTTTTGATAGTAATTATTGTTCTACAATACCGCGTTCATTTTGTTAATTTGTAGTGTGAAAAGCATTTTGACTAATTGCTTTATGATTTGATTGTAGCTTACTCGTGGTTGCAACTTCTGGAACTGGATTTGTGTTGGGGAGTGGTGGTGCTGTTGATCTTTTCGCACTTTCTTATACTTGCTTGGGTACCATGATGGTTGCTGCATCTGCTAGCACTTTAAATCAGGTTGGTTTTTCAGGAGAATATTGACGTCACTTACTATATACTTGTCCATTGTGTTTTATTCGTTTTTATTTTTAAATATTTTATTAGTTCTGATATAAACTTAATTCTAACACGATTTAATGAATGAGACTAAATTGAGGAGTTTAAAATGCCTGTACAAGGAAAGAAAATGGTAAAAAAAATGTTCTTTGCCACTCTTTCGAGCTATGTGATTGTTAGCAACATTCAAGAACATATGTTCTAAAGTATTTGTTTCCTACTTGTTTAGGAGTTAGGAGGAAAAGGTGGGGACTGGGGAGGAATGGAAAGGAAAGAGAATCCCTGACCTTGTTTTGGGCAGTATCTTTGGCGGGGAGAGGAGAATACTTACGAGTTGTAATTTCATTGTTTTGAGAGTATTATTATCGACATCGAGAGATAAAAATGATTTGTATATTTAATCAAAACTCTCCAAAGTCCTCCCCCACTGAGTTCCCCCTGTAGGGTTTTAGACTTTTAGTCCAATCCAATGAAGGAAATAAACTATGCAAAGTGCGGGGTTACTCTCCCTTAGTCCTCTCCCCTTTCTTTTCCTCATGCCTTTATCCTCAAAGTTCTCCTTTTCCCGTCCCTCCAAATTCCCAAACAAAACCTTAGATTTTTTTTATCAACACTTCAACATAATGAAATCTATTAAATGGTTGTGTCTATTAGGTGTTTGAGGTAAAAAATGATGCCATAATGAAGAGAACGAGTCAGAGACCATTACCCTCGGGACGCATTACAATACCTCATGCAGTTGGCTGGGCATCCTCTGTTGGTTTGGCTGGCACTGCCCTAC
>JALAZF010001176.1:0-80697 GCA_022829125.1 Lathyrus tuberosus
AGATGCTTGTTTGCAAGATTCAAAGGCTAAAACATACGCAGAAAATGAAAAGAAGTTAATTTAAAAAAATAAAACACATAATTGAAATTTATGAATGATTGACTCACTTATTCAACACAGTGATTTAATGAAGAACCATTCTTAAAGTATACAGTATTTTTTGGTGTTAAACTTAGTGTTAAAGTGAAAGAATAACCTCTCTCTCTCTCTCTCTCTCTCTCTCTCTCTCTCTCTCTCTATATATATATATATATATATATATATATATATATATATATATATATATATATATATACAAATCATGTATTTTCCAAAAATTATTTAAATTAATATAAACGAATTCCCATAAGTTATATAGAAATTACTTAAATTGAAAAAATAATTCTTAAATTATCGTAATCAACATCCCATTCAGATATTTTTACTAATTTACTTAATATTGAAATAGTAAAAATATAATTTTTTCCTAATTAGAGAAAATAGTTAAAAATAATTAAATAATAATCATTTTTAAACAATTGAATACCAATAAAATATTAGAAAAATTAGAAAAATAAGAAAAATTTTGAAATCTTAATTCTTTTGCAAGATTTTTTAAAATAAACTTGAAATAATTTATCAACTCACTAACCCAATAAACAAATAAACAAAAATTAAAAAATTTCATTTAATCATTTTTAAATTATTTAACATAAAACTTACTTTTAAAATTTCTTAAATACGGGTTGAATC
The DNA here is from genome assembly GCA_022829125.1 of Lathyrus tuberosus. Taxonomy (NCBI): domain Eukaryota; kingdom Viridiplantae; phylum Streptophyta; class Magnoliopsida; order Fabales; family Fabaceae; genus Lathyrus; species Lathyrus tuberosus. The sequence goes on from JALAZF010001176.1 coordinate 733, forward strand.
TACAAAACAAACATCTACGACAAAAACTACATATCCAAAATTTAAAATAAAATGTTAGATTGGGTCATATTAATCATGATATCAATTACTTTACGAATGTCCCTTATATGTTATTACATTGATTCTAAATCTAATACTCTCCATTTCTTTACGCATTTAAAAAGACCACAGAAAAAACATTCCTATGTATAAACTACAAAAATGTGTTATAATTAACAAATATTTTTTTTACATTTCATTCCAACGTATAAATTTAGAAATTATTCAAGACACTTAATCTTGACATAATGATCCATCAAGCAACTATGCAGCCATATTAGACTAAACTCGCATACATTCCATCCTTTACATACAATAAACTTCAAAATCATAGATTTTTCTTCTGCTCAAAGATTATGAGATCAAGAATATGGAAAAGATGCTTTGTGCGAAAAGTTTCCTCATGTGGTAACTTATAGAACCGTGATGGATGGCTATGCCAAAATTAAATGCTTTGAAGAAACCCTAAATATATACGATTACATGAAGCGTAATTTATCTAGTTGGAATAATCATGTACGGATTGAAGTCTATATTCATAGTAGTTTATTTTAGTAAAAGAGTTAAAAGTTTAATAGACTAGAAAAAGGTTTGAAGCAAAAAATTGAAATTTACTTTTAGAACAAAGTTCTAACAATAAAAAATTTATTAGGCGAGTCATTTGAAAATCTAAACTCAACCTAAAAATATATTCAACCTTTTGTGTATCTTTTGTGGAGGATAATTCACTCAACTTTTTATAGAACACACATGTCGAGAAACAAGATGTAGATGAAAACTCAATCTACTAATACCATTTCAAATTGAAACCCATTTAATCCCCTCAAAAATTCGAATAACTACCGCAAAAGAGCAACATCTCATTAATTAATTGCACTAGATAGTGAAACAACCAATCCCCAATATAGCTAATGGAAAAGAAAAATATAAATAAATATTTTTGTACCTGGTTCTCTCAGATGCCTGTTTGCAAGATTCAAAGGCTAAAACATACGCAGAAAATGAAAAGAAGTTAATTTAAAAAAATAAAACACATAATTGAAATTTATGAATGATTGACTCACTTATTCAACACAGTGATTTGATGAAGAACCATTCTTAAAGTATATAGTATTTTTTGGTGTTAAACTTAGTGTTAAAGTGAAAGAATAACCTCTCTATATCTCTCTCTCTCTCTCTCTCTCTCTCTATATATATATATATATATATATATACAAATCATGTATTTTCCAAAAATTATTTAAAATAATATAAACGAATTCCCATAAGTTATATAGAAATTACTTAAATTGAAAAAATAATTTCTAAATTATCGTAATCAACTTCCCATTCAGATATTTTTACTAATTTACTTAATATTGAAATAGTAAAAATATAATTTTTTCCTAATTAGAGAAAATAGTTAAAAATAATTAAATAATAATCATTTTTAAACAATTGAATACCAATAAAATATTAGAAAAATTAGAAAAATAAGAAAAATTTTGAAATCTTAATTCTTTTGCAAGATTTTTTAAAATAAACTTGAAATAATTTATCAACTCACTAACCCAATAAACAAATTAACAAAAATTAAAAAATTTCATTTAATCATTTTTAAATTATTTAACATAAAACTTACTTTTAAAATTTCTTAAATACGGGTTGAATCTACAAAACAAATATCTACGACAAAAACTACATGGCCAAAATTTAAAATAAAATGTTAGATTGGGTCATATTAATCATGATATCAATTACTTTACGAATGTCCCTTATATGTTATTACATTAATTCTAAATCGAATACTCTCCATTTCTTTACGCATTTAAAAAGACCACAGAAAAAACATTCCTATGTATAAACTACAAAAATGTGTTATAATTAACAAATATTTTTTTTACGTTTCATTTCAACGTATAAATTTAGAAATTATTCAAGACACTTAATCTTGACATAATGATCCATCAAGCAACTATGCAGCCATATTAGACTAAACTCGCATACATTCCATCCTTTACATACAAGAAACCTCAAAATCATAGATTTTTCTTCTTGTCAAAGATTATGAGATCAAGAATATGGAAAAGATGCTTTGTGCGAAAAGTTTCCTCATGTGGTAACTTATAGAACCATGATGGATGGCTATGCCAAAATTAAATGCTTTGAAGAAACCCTAAATATATACGATTACATGAAGCGTAATTTATCTAGTTGGAATAATCATGTACGGATTGAAGTCTATATTCATAGTAGTTTATTTTAGTAAAAGAGTTAAAAGTTTAATAGACTAGAAAAAGGTTTGAAGCAAAAAATTGAAATTTACTTTTAGAACAAAGTTCTAACAATAAAAAATTTATTAGGCGAGTCATTTGAAAATCTAAACTCAACCTAAAAATATATTCAACCTTTTGTGTATCTTTTGTGGAGGATAATTCACTCAACTTTTTATAGAACACACATGTCGAGAAACAAGATGTAGATGAAAACTCAATCTACTAATACCATTTCAAATTGAAACCCATTTAATCCCCTCAAAAATTCGAATAACTACCGCAAAAGAGCAACATCTCATTAATTAATTGCACTAGATAGTGAAACAACCAATCCCCAATATAGCTAATGGAAAAGAAAAATATAAATAAATATTTTTGTACCTGGTTCTCTCAGATGCCTGTTTGCAAGATTCAAAGGCTAAAACATACGCAGAAAATGAAAAGAAGTTAATTTAAAAAAATAAAACACATAATTGAAATTTATGAATGATTGACTCACTTATTCAACACAGTGATTTGATGAAGAACCATTCTTAAAGTATATAGTATTTTTTGGTGTTAAACTTAGTGTTAAAGTGAAAGAATAACCTCTCTATATCTCTCTCTCTCTCTCTCTCTCTCTATATATATATATATATATATATATATACAAATCATGTATTTTCCAAAAATTATTTAAAATAATATAAACGAATTCCCATAAGTTATATAGAAATTACTTAAATTGAAAAAATAATTTCTAAATTATCGTAATCAACATCCCATTCAGATATTTTTACTAATTTACTTAATATTGAAATAGTAAAAATATAATTTTTTCCTAATTAGAGAAAATAGTTAAAAATAATTAAATAATAATCATTTTTAAACAATTGAATACCAATAAAATATTAGAAAAATTAGAAAAATAAGAAAAATTTTGAAATCTTAATTCTTTTGCAAGATTTTTTAAAATAAACTTGAAATAATTTATCAACTCACTAACCCAATAAACAAATTAACAAAAATTAAAAAATTTCATTTAATCATTTTTAAATTATTTAACATAAAACTTACTTTTAAAATTTCTTAAATACGGGTTGAATCTACAAAACAAATATCTACGACAAAAACTACATGGCCAAAATTTAAAATAAAATGTTAGATTGGGTCATATTAATCATGATATCAATTACTTTACGAATGTCCCTTATATGTTATTACATTGATTCTAAATCGAATACTCTCCATTTCTTTACGCATTTAAAAAGACCACAGAAAAAACATTCCTATGTATAAACTACAAAAATGTGTTATAATTAACAAATATTTTTTTTACGTTTCATTTCAACGTATAAATTTAGAAATTATTCAAGACACTTAATCTTGACATAATGATCCATCAAGCAACTATGCAGCCATATTAGACTAAACTCGCATACATTCCATCCTTTACATACAATAAACCTCAAAATCATAGATTTTTCTTCTGCTCAAAGATTATGAGATCAAGAATATGGAAAAGATGCTTTGTGCGAAAAGTTTCCTCATGTGGTAACTTATAGAACCGTGATGGATGGCTATGCCAAAATTAAATGCTTTGAAGAAACCCTAAATATATACGATTACATGAAGCGTAAATTATCTAGTTGGAATAATCATGTACGGATTGAAGTCTATATTCATAGTAGTTTATTTTAGTAAAAGAGTTAAAAGTTAAATAGACTAGAAAAAGGTTTGAAGCAAAAAATTGAAATTTACTTTTAGAACAAAGTTCTAACAATAAAAAATTTATTAGGCGAGTCATTTGAAAATCTAAACTCAACCTAAAAATATATTCAACCTTTTGTGTATCTTTTGTGGAGGATAATTCACTCAACTTTTTATAGAACACACATGTCGAGAAACAAGATGTAGATGAAAACTCAATCTACTAATACCATTTCAAATTGAAACCCATTTAATCCCCTCAAAAATTCGAATAACTACCGCAAAAGAGCAACATCTCATTAATTAATTGCACTAGATAGTGAAACAACCAATCCCCAATATAGCTAATGGAAAAAAAAATATAAATAAATATTTTTGTACCTGGTTCTCTCAGATGCCTGTTTGCAAGATTCAAAGGATAAAACATACGCAGAAAATTAAAAGAAGTTAATTTAAAAAAATAAAACACATAATTGAAATTTATGAATGATTGACTCACTTATTCAACACAGTGATTTGATGAAGAACCATTCTTAAAGTATATAGTATTTTTTGGTGTTAAACATAGTGTTAAAGTGAAAGAATAACCTCTCTATCTCTCTCTCTCTCTCTCTCTCTCTCTCTCTATATATATATATATATATAAACAAATCATGTATTTTCCAAAAATTATTTAAAATAATATAAACGAATTCCCATAAGTTATATAGAAATTACTTAAATTGAAAAAATAATTTCTAAATTATCGTAATCAGCACCCCATTCAGATATTTTTACTAATTTACTTAATATTGAAATAGTAAAAATATAATTTTTTCCTAATTAGAGAAAATAGTTAAAAATAATTAAATAATAATCATTTTTAAACAATTGAATACCAATAAAATATTAGAAAAATTATAAAAATAAGAAAAATTTTGAAATCTTAATTCTTTTGCAAGATTTTTTAAAATAAACTTGAAATAATTTATCAACTCACTAACCCAATAAACAAATTAACAAAAATTAAAAAATTTCATTTAATCATTTTTAAATTATTTAACATAAAACTTACTTTTAAAATTTCTTAAATACGGGTTGAATCTACAAAACAAATAACTACGACAAAAACTACATGGCCAAAATTTAAAATAAAATGTTAGATTGGGTCATATTAATCATGATATCAATTACTTTACGAATGTCCCTTATATGTTATTACATTGATTCTAAATCGAATACTCTCCATTTCTTTACGCATTTAAAAAGACCACAGAAAAAACATTCCTATGTATAAACTACAAAAATGTGTTATAATTAACAAATATTTTTTTTACGTTTCATTTCAACGTATAAATTTAGAAATTATTCAAGACACTTAATCTTGACATAATGATCCATCAGGCAACTATGCAGCCATATTAGACTAAACTCGCATACATTCCATCCTTTACATACAATAAACCTCAAAATCATAGATTTTTCTTCTGCTCAAAGATTATGAGATCAAGAATATGGAAAAGATGCTTTGTGCGAAAAGTTTCCTCATGTGGTAACTTATAGAACCGTGATGGATGGCTATGCCAAAATTAAATGCTTTGAAGAAACCCTAAATATATACGATTACATGAAGCGTAAATTATCTAGTTGGAATAATCATGTACGGATTGAAGTCTATATTCATAGTAGTTTATTTTAGTAAAAGAGTTAAAAGTTTAATAGACTAGAAAAAGGTTTGAAGCAAAAAATTGAAATTTACTTTTAGAACAAAGTTCTAACAATAAAAAATTTATTAGGCGAGTCATTTGAAAATCTAAACTCAACCTAAAAATATATTCAACCTTTTGTGTATCTTTTGTGGAGGATAATTCACTCAACTTTTTATAGAACACACATGTCGAGAAACAAGATGTAGATGAAAACTCAATCTACTAATACCATTTCAAATTGAAACCCATTTAATCCCCTCAAAAATTCGAATAACTACCGCAAAGGAGCAACATCTCAGTAGTTAATTGCACTAGATAGTGAAACAACCAATCCCCAATATAGCTAATGGAAAAGAAAAATATAAATAAATATTTTTGTACCTGGTTCTCTCAGATGCCTGTTTGCAAGATTCAAAGGCTAAAACATACGCAGAAAATGAAAAGAAGTTAATTTAAAAAAATAAAACACATAATTGAAATTTATGAATGATTGACTCACTTATTCAACACAGTGATTTGATGAAGAACCATTCTTAAAGTATATAGTATTTTTTGGTGTTAAACATAGTGTTAAAGTGAAAGAATAACCTCTCTATCTCTCTCTCTCTCTCTCTCTCTCTCTCTATATATATATATATATATAAACAAATCATGTATTTTCCAAAAATTATTTAAAATAATATAAACGAATTCCCATAAGTTATATAGAAATTACTTAAATTGAAAAAATAATTTCTAAATTATCGTAATCAGCACCCCATTCAGATATTTTTACTAATTTACTTAATATTGAAATAGTAAAAATATAATTTTTTCCTAATTAGAGAAAATAGTTAAAAATAATTAAATAATAATCATTTTTAAACAATTGAATACCAATAAAATATTAGAAAAATTATAAAAATAAGAAAAATTTTGAAATCTTAATTCTTTTGCAAGATTTTTTAAAATAAACTTGAAATAATTTATCAACTCACTAACCCAATAAACAAATTAACAAAAATTAAAAAATTTCATTTAATCATTTTTAAATTATTTAACATAAAACTTACTTTTAAAATTTCTTAAATACGGGTTGAATCTACAAAACAAATAACTACGACAAAAACTACATGGCCAAAATTTAAAATAAAATGTTAGATTGGGTCATATTAATCATGATATCAATTACTTTACGAATGTCCCTTATATGTTATTACATTGATTCTAAATCGAATACTCTCCATTTCTTTACGCATTTAAAAAGACCACAGAAAAAACATTCCTATGTATAAACTACAAAAATGTGTTATAATTAACAAATATTTTTTTTACGTTTCATTTCAACGTATAAATTTAGAAATTATTCAAGACACTTAATCTTGACATAATGATCCATCAGGCAACTATGCAGCCATATTAGACTAAACTCGCATACATTCCATCCTTTACATACAATAAACCTCAAAATCATAGATTTTTCTTCTGCTCAAAGATTATGAGATCAAGAATATGGAAAAGATGCTTTGTGCGAAAAGTTTCCTCATGTGGTAACTTATAGAACCGTGATGGATGGCTATGCCAAAATTAAATGCTTTGAAGAAACCCTAAATATATACGATTACATGAAGCGTAAATTATCTAGTTGGAATAATCATGTACGGATTGAAGTCTATATTCATAGTAGTTTATTTTAGTAAAAGAGTTAAAAGTTTAATAGACTAGAAAAAGGTTTGAAGCAAAAAATTGAAATTTACTTTTAGAACAAAGTTCTAACAATAAAAAATTTATTAGGCGAGTCATTTGAAAATCTAAACTCAACCTAAAAATATATTCAACCTTTTGTGTATCTTTTGTGGAGGATAATTCACTCAACTTTTTATAGAACACACATGTCGAGAAACAAGATGTAGATGAAAACTCAATCTACTAATACCATTTCAAATTGAAACCCATTTAATCCCCTCAAAAATTCGAATAACTACCGCAAAGGAGCAACATCTCAGTAGTTAATTGCACTAGATAGTGAAACAACCAATCCCCAATATAGCTAATGGAAAAGAAAAATATAAATAAATATTTTTGTACCTGGTTCTCTCAGATGCCTGTTTGCAAGATTCAAAGGCTAAAACATACGCAGAAAATGAAAAGAAGTTAATTTAAAAAAATAAAACACATAATTGAAATTTATGAATGATTGACTCACTTATTCAACACAGTGATTTGATGAAGAACCATTCTTAAAGTATATAGTATTTTTTGGTGTTAAACTTAGTGTTAAAGTGAAAGAATAACCTCTCTATATATCTCTCTCTCTCTCTCTCTCTCTCTATATATATATATATATATATATATACAAATCATGTATTTTCCAAAAATTATTTAAAATAATATAAACGAATTCCCATAAGTTATATAGAAATTACTTAAATTGAAAAAATAATTTCTAAATTATCGTAATCAACTTCCCATTCAGATATTTTTACTAATTTACTTAATATTGAAATAGTAAAAATATAATTTTTTCCTAATTAGAGAAAATAGTTAAAAATAATTAAATAATAATCATTTTTAAACAATTGAATACCAATAAAATATTCGAAAAATTAGAAAAATAAGAAAAATTTTGAAATCTTAATTCTTTTGCAAGATTTTTTAAAATAAACTTGAAATAATTTATCAACTCACTAACCCAATAAACAAATTAACAAAAATTAAAAAATTTCATTTAATCATTTTTAAATTATTTAACATAAAACTTACTTTTAAAATTTCTTAAATACGGGTTGAATCTACAAAACAAATATCTACGACAAAAACTACATGGCCAAAATTTAAAATAAAATGTTAGATTGGGTCATATTAATCATGATATCAATTACTTTACGAATGTCCCTTATATGTTATTACATTAATTCTAAATCGAATACTCTCCATTTCTTTACGCATTTAAAAAGACCACAGAAAAAACATTCCTATGTATAAACTACAAAAATGTGTTATAATTAACAAATATTTTTTTTACGTTTCATTTCAACGTATAAATTTAGAAATTATTCAAGACACTTAATCTTGACATAATGATCCATCAAGCAACTATGCAGCCATATTAGACTAAACTCGCATACATTCCATCCTTTACATACAATAAACCTCAAAATCATAGATTTTTCTTCTGCTCAAAGATTATGAGATCAAGAATATGGAAAAGATGCTTTGTGCGAAAAGTTTCCTCATGTGGTAACTTATAGAACCGTGATGGATGGCTATGCCAAAATTAAATGCTTTGAAGAAACCCTAAATATATACGATTACATGAAGCGTAATTTATCTAGTTGGAATAATCATGTACGGATTGAAGTCTATATTCATAGTAGTTTATTTTAGTAAAAGAGTTAAAAGTTTAATAGACTAGAAAAAGGTTTGAAGCAAAAAATTGAAATTTACTTTTAGAACAAAGTTCTAACAATAAAAAATTTATTAGGCGAGTCATTTGAAAATCTAAACTCAACCTAAAAATATATTCAACCTTTTGTGTATCTTTTGTGGAGGATAATTCACTCAACTTTTTATAGAACACACATGTCGAGAAATAAGATGTAGATGAAAACTCAATCTACTAATTCCATTTCAAATTGAAACCCATTTAATCCCCTTAAGAATTCGAATAACTACCGCAAAGGAGCAACATCTCAGTAGTTAATTGCACTAGATAGTGAAACAACCAATCCCCAATATAGCTAATGGAAAAGAAAAATATAAATAAATATTTTTGTCCCTGGTTCTCTCAGATGCTTGTTTGCAAGATTCAAAGGCTAAAACATACGCAGAAAATGAAAAGAAGTTAATTTAAAAAAATAAAACACATAATTGAAATTTATGAATGATTGACTCACTTATTCAACACAGTGATTTAATGAAGAACCATTCTTAAAGTATACAGTATTTTTTGGTGTTAAACTTAGTGTTAAAGTGAAAGAATAACCTCTCTCTCTCTCTCTCTCTCTCTCTCTCTCTCTCTCTATATATATATATATATATATATATATATATACAAATCATGTATTTTCCAAAAATTATTTAAATTAATATAAACGAATTCCCATAAGTTATATAGAAATTACTTAAATTGAAAAAATAATTCTTAAATTATCGTAATCAACATCCCATTCAGATATTTTTACTAATTTACTTAATATTGAAATAGTAAAAATATAATTTTTTCCTAATTAGAGAAAATAGTTGAAAATAATTAAATAATAATCATTTTTAAACAATTGAATACCAATAAAATATTAGAAAAATTAGAAAAATAAGAAAAATTTTGAAATCTTAATTCTTTTGCAAGATTTTTTAAAATAAACTTGAAATAATTTATCAACTCACTAACCCAATAAACAAATTAACAAAAATTAAAAAATTTCATTTAATCATTTTTAAATTATTTAACATAAAACTTACTTTTAAAATTTCTTAAATACGGGTTGAATCTACAAAACAAACATCTACGACAAAAACTACATATCCAAAATTTAAAATAAAATGTTAGATTGGGTCATATTAATCATGATATCAATTACTTTACGAATGTCCCTTATATGTTATTACATTGATTCTAAATCTAATACTCTCCATTTCTTTACGCATTTAAAAAGACCACAGAAAAAACATTCCTATGTATAAACTACAAAAATGTGTTATAATTAACAAATATTTTTTTTACATTTCATTCCAACGTATAAATTTAGAAATTATTCAAGACACTTAATCTTGACATAATGATCCATCAAGCAACTATGCAGCCATATTAGACTAAACTCGCATACATTCCATCCTTTACATACAATAAACTTCAAAATCATAGATTTTTCTTCTGCTCAAAGATTATGAGATCAAGAATATGGAAAAGATGCTTTGTGCGAAAAGTTTCCTCATGTGGTAACTTATAGAACCGTGATGAATGGCTATGCCAAAATTAAATGCTTTGAAGAAACCCTAAATATATACGATTACATGAAGCGTAATTTATCTAGTTGGAATAATCATGTACGGATTGAAGTCTATATTCATAGTAGTTTATTTTAGTAAAAGAGTTAAAAGTTTAATAGACTAGAAAAAGGTTTGAAGCAAAAAATTGAAATTTACTTTTAGAACAAAGTTCTAACAATAAAAAATTTATTAGGCGAGTCATTTGAAAATCTAAACTCAACCTAAAAATATATTCAACCTTTTGTGTATCTTTTGTGGAGGATAATTCACTCAACTTTTTATAGAACACACATGTCGAGAAATAAGATGTAGATGAAAACTCAATCTACTAATTCCATTTCAAATTGAAACCCATTTAATCCCCTTAAGAATTCGAATAACTACCGCAAAGGAGCAACATCTCAGTAGTTAATTGCACTAGATAGTGAAACAACCAATCCCCAATATAGCTAATGGAAAAGAAAAATATAAATAAATATTTTTGTCCCTGGTTCTCTCAGATGCTTGTTTGCAAGATTCAAAGGCTAAAACATACGCAGAAAATGAAAAGAAGTTAATTTAAAAAAATAAAACACATAATTGAAATTTATGAATGATTGACTCACTTATTCAACACAGTGATTTAATGAAGAACCATTCTTAAAGTATAAAGTATTTTTTGGTGTTAAACTTAGTGTTAAAGTGAAAGAATAACCTCTCTCTCTCTCTCTCTCTCTCTCTCTCTCTCTCTCTATATATATATATATATATATATATATATATATATATATATATATATATATATATATATATACAAATCATGTATTTTCCAAAAATTATTTAAATTAATATAAACGAATTCCCATAAGTTATATAGAAATTACTTAAATTGAAAAAATAATTCTTAAATTATCGTAATCAACATCCCATTCAGATATTTTTACTAATTTACTTAATATTGAAATAGTAAAAATATATTTTTTTCCTAATTAGAGAAAATAGTTAAAAATAATTAAATAATAATCATTTTTAAACAATTGAATACCAATAAAATATTAGAAAAATTAGAAAAATAAGAAAAATTTTGAAATCTTAATTCTTTTGCAAGATTTTTTAAAATAAACTTGAAATAATTTATCAACTCACTAACCCAATAAACAAATTAAAAAAAATTAAAAAATTTCATTTAATCATTTTTAAATTATTTAACATAAAACTTACTTTTAAAATTTCTTAAATACGGGTTGAATCTACAAAACAAACATCTACGACAAAAACTACATATCCAAAATTTAAAATAAAATGTTAGATTGGGTCATATTAATCATGATATCAATTACTTTACGAATGTCCCTTATATGTTATTACATTGATTCTAAATCTAATACTCTCCATTTCTTTACGCATTTAAAAAGACCACAGAAAAAACATTCCTATGTATAAACTACAAAAATGTGTTATAATTAACAAATATTTTTTTTACATTTCATTCCAACGTATAAATTTAGAAATTATTCAAGACACTTAATCTTGACATAATGATCCATCAAGCAACTATGCAGCCATATTAGACTAAACTCGCATACATTCCATCCTTTACATACAATAAACTTCAAAATCATAGATTTTTCTTCTGCTCAAAGATTATGAGATCAAGAATATGGAAAAGATGCTTTGTGCGAAAAGTTTCCTCATGTGGTAACTTATAGAACCGTGATGGATGGCTATGCCAAAATTAAATGCTTTGAAGAAACCCTAAATATATACGATTACATGAAGCGTAATTTATCTAGTTGGAATAATCATGTACGGATTGAAGTCTATATTCATAGTAGTTTATTTTAGTAAAAGAGTTAAAAGTTTAATAGACTAGAAAAAGGTTTGAAGCAAAAAATTGAAATTTACTTTTAGAACAAAGTTCTAACAATAAAAAATTTATTAGGCGAGTCATTTGAAAATCTAAACTCAACCTAAAAATATATTCAACCTTTTGTGTATCTTTTGTGGAGGATAATTCACTCAACTTTTTATAGAACACACATGTCGAGAAACAAGATGTAGATGAAAACTCAATCTACTAATACCATTTCAAATTGAAACCCATTTAATCCCCTCAAAAATTCGAATAACTACCGCAAAAGAGCAACATCTCAGTAGTTAATTGCACTAGATAGTGAAACAACCAATCCCCAATATAGCTAATGGAAAAGAAAAATATAAATAAATATTTTTGTACCTGGTTCTCTCAGATGCCTGTTTGCAAGATTCAAAGGCTAAAACATACGCAGAAAATGAAAAGAAGTTAATTTAAAAAAATAAAACACATAATTGAAATTTATGAATGATTGACTCACTTATTCAACACAGTGATTTGATGAAGAACCATTCTTAAAGTATATAGTATTTTTTGGTGTTAAACTTAGTGTTAAAGTGAAAGAATAACCTCTCTATATCTCTCTCTCTCTCTCTCTCTCTCTATATATATATATATATATATATATATATATATATATATATATATATATATATATATACAAATCATGTATTTTCCAAAAATTATTTAAAATTATATAAACAAATTCCCATAAGTTATATAGAAATTACTTAAATTGAAAAAATAATTTCTAAATTATCGTAATCAACTTCCCATTCAGATATTTTTACTAATTTACTTAATATTGAAATAGTAAAAATATAATTTTTTCCTAATTAGAGAAAATAGTTAAAAATAATTAAATAATAATCATTTTTAAACAATTGAATACCAATAAAATATTAGAAAAATTAGAAAAATAAGAAAAATTTTGAAATCTTAATTCTTTTGCAAGATTTTTTAAAATAAACTTGAAATAATTTATCAACTCACTAACCCAATAAACAAATTAACAAAAATTAAAAAATTTCATTTAATCATTTTTAAATTATTTAACATAAAACTTACTTTTAAAATTTCTTAAATACGGGTTGAATCTACAAAACAAATATCTACGACAAAAACTACATGGCCAAAATTTAAAATAAAATGTTAGATTGGGTCATATTAATCATGATATCAATTACTTTACGAATGTCCCTTATATGTTATTACATTAATTCTAAATCGAATACTCTCCATTTCTTTACGCATTTAAAAAGACCACAGAAAAAACATTCCTATGTATAAACTACAAAAATGTGTTATAATTAACAAATATTTTTTTTACGTTTCATTTCAACGTATAAATTTAGAAATTATTCAAGACACTTAATCTTGACATAATGATCCATCAAGCAACTATGCAGCCATATTAGACTAAACTCGCATACATTCCATCCTTTACATACAAGAAACCTCAAAATCATAGATTTTTCTTCTTGTCAAAGATTATGAGATCAAGAATATGGAAAAGATGCTTTGTGCGAAAAGTTTCCTCATGTGGTAACTTATAGAACCGTGATGGATGGCTATGCCAAAATTAAATGCTTTGAAGAAACCCTAAATATATACGATTACATGAAGCGTAATTTATCTAGTTGGAATAATCATGTACGGATTGAAGTCTATATTCATAGTAGTTTATTTTAGTAAAAGAGTTAAAAGTTTAATAGACTAGAAAAAGGTTTGAAGCAAAAAATTGAAATTTACTTTTAGAACAAAGTTCTAACAATAAAAAATTTATTAGGCGAGTCATTTGAAAATCTAAACTCAACCTAAAAATATATTCAACCTTTTGTGTATCTTTTGTGGAGGATAATTCACTCAACTTTTTATAGAACACACATGTCGAGAAACAAGATGTAGATGAAAACTCAATCTACTAATACCATTTCAAATTGAAACCCATTTAATCCCCTCAAAAATTCGAATAACTACCGCAAAAGAGCAACATCTCATTAATTAATTGCACTAGATAGTGAAACAACCAATCCCCAATATAGCTAATGGAAAAGAAAAATATAAATAAATATTTTTGTACCTGGTTCTCTCAGATGCCTGTTTGCAAGATTCAAAGGCTAAAACATACGCAGAAAATGAAAAGAAGTTAATTTAAAAAAATAAAACACATAATTGAAATTTATGAATGATTGACTCACTTATTCAACACAGTGATTTGATGAAGAACCATTCTTAAAGTATATAGTATTTTTTGGTGTTAAACTTAGTGTTAAAGTGAAAGAATAACCTCTCTATATCTCTCTCTCTCTCTCTCTCTCTATATATATATATATATATATATATATAAATATATACAAATCATGTATTTTCCAAAAATTATTTAAAATAATATAAACGAATTCCCATAAGTTATATAGAAATTACTTAAATTGAAAAAATAATTTCTAAATTATCGTAATCAACATCCCATTCAGATATTTTTACTAATTTACTTAATATTGAAATAGTAAAAATATAATTTTTTCCTAATTAGAGAAAATAGTTAAAAATAATTAAATAATAATCATTTTTAAACAATTGAATACCAATAAAATATTAGAAAAATTAGAAAAATAAGAAAAATTTTGAAATCTTAATTCTTTTGCAAGATTTTTTAAAATAAACTTGAAATAATTTATCAACTCACTAACCCAATCAACAAATTAACAAAAATTAAAAAATTTCATTTAATCATTTTTAAATTATTTAACATAAAACTTACTTTTAAAATTTCTTAAATACGGGTTGAATCTACAAAACAAATATCTACGACAAAAACTACATGGCCAAAATTTAAAATAAAATGTTAGATTGGGTCATATTAATCATGATATCAATTACTTTACGAATGTCCCTTATATGTTATTACATTGATTCTAAATCGAATACTCTCCATTTCTTTACGCATTTAAAAAGACCACAGAAAAAACATTCCTATGTATAAACTACAAAAATGTGTTATAATTAACAAATATTTTTTTTACGTTTCATTTCAACGTATAAATTTAGAAATTATTCAAGACACTTAATCTTGACATAATGATCCATCAAGCAACTATGCAGCCATATTAGACTAAACTCGCATACATTCCATCCTTTACATACAATAAACCTCAAAATCATAGATTTTTCTTCTGCTCAAAGATTATGAGATCAAGAATATGGAAAAGATGCTTTGTGCGAAAAGTTTCCTCATGTGGTAACTTATAGAACCGTGATGGATGGCTATGCCAAAATTAAATGCTTTGAAGAAACCCTAAATATATACGATTACATGAAGCGTAAATTATCTAGTTGGAATAATCATGTACGGATTGAAGTCTATATTCATAGTAGTTTATTTTAGTAAAAGAGTTAAAAGTTAAATAGACTAGAAAAAGGTTTGAAGCAAAAAATTGAAATTTACTTTTAGAACAAAGTTCTAACAATAAAAAATTTATTAGGCGAGTCATTTGAAAATCTAAACTCAACCTAAAAATATATTCAACCTTTTGTGTATCTTTTGTGGAGGATAATTCACTCAACTTTTTATAGAACACACATGTCGAGAAACAAGATGTAGATGAAAACTCAATCTACTAATACCATTTCAAATTGAAACCCATTTAATCCCCTCAAAAATTCGAATAACTACCGCAAAAGAGCAACATCTCATTAATTAATTGCACTAGATAGTGAAACAACCAATCCCCAATATAGCTAATGGAAAAGAAAAATATAAATAAATATTTTTGTACCTGGTTCTCTCAGATGCCTGTTTGCAAGATTCAAAGGCTAAAACATACGCAGAAAATGAAAAGAAGTTAATTTAAAAAAATAAAACACATAATTGAAATTTATGAATGATTGACTCACTTATTCAACACAGTGATTTGATGAAGAACCATTCTTAAAGTATATAGTATTTTTTGGTGTTAAACTTAGTGTTAAAGTGAAAGAATAACCTCTCTATATCTCTCTCTCTCTCTCTCTCTCTCTCTCTATATATATATATATATATATATATATATATATATATATATACAAATCATGTATTTTCCAAAAATTATTTAAAATTATATAAACAAATTCCCATAAGTTATATAGAAATTACTTAAATTGAAAAAATAATTTCTAAATTATCGTAATCAACTTCCCATTCAGATATTTTTACTAATTTACTTAATATTGAAATAGTAAAAATATAATTTTTTCCTAATTAGAGAAAATAGTTAAAAATAATTAAATAATAATCATTTTTAAACAATTGAATACCAATAAAATATTAGAAAAATTAGAAAAATAAGAAAAATTTTGAAATCTTAATTCTTTTGCAAGATTTTTTAAAATAAACTTGAAATAATTTATCAACTCACTAACCCAATAAACAAATTAACAAAAATTAAAAAATTTCATTTAATCATTTTTAAATTATTTAACATAAAACTTACTTTTAAAATTTCTTAAATACGGGTTGAATCTACAAAACAAATATCTACGACAAAAACTACATGGCCAAAATTTAAAATAAAATGTTAGATTGGGTCATATTAATCATGATATCAATTACTTTACGAATGTCCCTTATATGTTATTACATTAATTCTAAATCGAATACTCTCCATTTCTTTACGCATTTAAAAAGACCACAGAAAAAACATTCCTATGTATAAACTACAAAAATGTGTTATAATTAACAAATATTTTTTTTACGTTTCATTTCAACGTATAAATTTAGAAATTATTCAAGACACTTAATCTTGACATAATGATCCATCAAGCAACTATGCAGCCATATTAGACTAAACTCGCATACATTCCATCCTTTACATACAAGAAACCTCAAAATCATAGATTTTTCTTCTTGTCAAAGATTATGAGATCAAGAATATGGAAAAGATGCTTTGTGCGAAAAGTTTCCTCATGTGGTAACTTATAGAACCGTGATGGATGGCTATGCCAAAATTAAATGCTTTGAAGAAACCCTAAATATATACGATTACATGAAGCGTAATTTATCTAGTTGGAATAATCATGTACGGATTGAAGTCTATATTCATAGTAGTTTATTTTAGTAAAAGAGTTAAAAGTTTAATAGACTAGAAAAAGGTTTGAAGCAAAAAATTGAAATTTACTTTTAGAACAAAGTTCTAACAATAAAAAATTTATTAGGCGAGTCATTTGAAAATCTAAACTCAACCTAAAAATATATTCAACCTTTTGTGTATCTTTTGTGGAGGATAATTCACTCAACTTTTTATAGAACACACATGTCGAGAAACAAGATGTAGATGAAAACTCAATCTACTAATACCATTTCAAATTGAAACCCATTTAATCCCCTCAAAAATTCGAATAACTACCGCAAAAGAGCAACATCTCATTAATTAATTGCACTAGATAGTGAAACAACCAATCCCCAATATAGCTAATGGAAAAGAAAAATATAAATAAATATTTTTGTACCTGGTTCTCTCAGATGCCTGTTTGCAAGATTCAAAGGCTAAAACATACGCAGAAAATGAAAAGAAGTTAATTTAAAAAAATAAAACACATAATTGAAATTTATGAATGATTGACTCACTTATTCAACACAGTGATTTGATGAAGAACCATTCTTAAAGTATATAGTATTTTTTGGTGTTAAACTTAGTGTTAAAGTGAAAGAATAACCTCTCTATATCTCTCTCTCTCTCTCTCTCTCTCTCTATATATATATATATATATATATATACAAATCATGTATTTTCCAAAAATTATTTAAAATAATATAAACGAATTCCCATAAGTTATATAGAAATTACTTAAATTGAAAAAATAATTTCTAAATTATCGTAATCAACATCCCATTCAGATATTTTTACTAATTTACTTAATATTGAAATAGTAAAAATATAATTTTTTCCTAATTAGAGAAAATAGTTAAAAATAATTAAATAATAATCATTTTTAAACAATTGAATACCAATAAAATATTAGAAAAATTAGAAAAATAAGAAAAATTTTGAAATCTTAATTCTTTTGCAAGATTTTTTAAAATAAACTTGAAATAATTTATCAACTCACTAACCCAATAAACAAATTAACAAAAATTAAAAAATTTCATTTAATCATTTTTAAATTATTTAACATAAAACTTACTTTTAAAATTTCTTAAATACGGGTTGAATCTACAAAACAAATATCTACGACAAAAACTACATGGCCAAAATTTAAAATAAAATGTTAGATTGGGTCATATTAATCATGATATCAATTACTTTACGAATGTCCCTTATATGTTATTACATTGATTCTAAATCGAATACTCTCCATTTCTTTACGCATTTAAAAAGACCACAGAAAAAACATTCCTATGTATAAACTACAAAAATGTGTTATAATTAACAAATATTTTTTTTACGTTTCATTTCAACGTATAAATTTAGAAATTATTCAAGACACTTAATCTTGACATAATGATCCATCAAGCAACTATGCAGCCATATTAGACTAAACTCGCATACATTCCATCCTTTACATACAAGAAACCTCAAAATCATAGATTTTTCTTCTTGTCAAAGATTATGAGATCAAGAATATGGAAAAGATGCTTTGTGCGAAAAGTTTCCTCATGTGGTAACTTATAGAACCGTGATGGATGGCTATGCCAAAATTAAATGCTTTGAAGAAACCCTAAATATATACGATTACATGAAGCGTAATTTATCTAGTTGGAATAATCATGTACGGATTGAAGTCTATATTCATAGTAGTTTATTTTAGTAAAAGAGTTAAAAGTTTAATAGACTAGAAAAAGGTTTGAAGCAAAAAATTGAAATTTACTTTTAGAACAAAGTTCTAACAATAAAAAATTTATTAGGCGAGTCATTTGAAAATCTAAACTCAACCTAAAAATATATTCAACCTTTTGTGTATCTTTTGTGGAGGATAATTCACTCAACTTTTTATAGAACACACATGTCGAGAAACAAGATGTAGATGAAAACTCAATCTACTAATACCATTTCAAATTGAAACCCATTTAATCCCCTCAAAAATTCGAATAACTACCGCAAAAGAGCAACATCTCATTAATTAATTGCACTAGATAGTGAAACAACCAATCCCCAATATAGCTAATGGAAAAGAAAAATATAAATAAATATTTTTGTACCTGGTTCTCTCAGATGCCTGTTTGCAAGATTCAAAGGCTAAAACATACGCAGAAAATGAAAAGAAGTTAATTTAAAAAAATAAAACACATAATTGAAATTTATGAATGATTGACTCACTTATTCAACACAGTGATTTGATGAAGAACCATTCTTAAAGTATATAGTATTTTTTGGTGTTAAACTTAGTGTTAAAGTGAAAGAATAACCTCTCTATATCTCTCTCTCTCTCTCTCTCTCTATATATATATATATATATATATATATATACAAATCATGTATTTTCCAAAAATTATTTAAAATAATATAAACGAATTCCCATAAGTTATATAGAAATTACTTAAATTGAAAAAATAATTTCTAAATTATCGTAATCAACATCCCATTCAGATATTTTTACTAATTTACTTAATATTGAAATAGTAAAAATATAATTTTTTCCTAATTAGAGAAAATAGTTAAAAATAATTAAATAATAATCATTTTTAAACAATTGAATACCAATAAAATATTAGAAAAATTAGAAAAATAAGAAAAATTTTGAAATCTTAATTCTTTTGCAAGATTTTTTAAAATAAACTTGAAATAATTTATCAACTCACTAACCCAATAAACAAATTAACAAAAATTAAAAAATTTCATTTAATCATTTTTAAATTATTTAACATAAAACTTACTTTTAAAATTTCTTAAATACGGGTTGAATCTACAAAACAAATATCTACGACAAAAACTACATGGCCAAAATTTAAAATAAAATGTTAGATTGGGTCATATTAATCATGATATCAATTACTTTACGAATGTCCCTTATATGTTATTACATTGATTCTAAATCGAATACTCTCCATTTCTTTACGCATTTAAAAAGACCACAGAAAAAACATTCCTATGTATAAACTACAAAAATGTGTTATAATTAACAAATATTTTTTTTACGTTTCATTTCAACGTATAAATTTAGAAATTATTCAAGACACTTAATCTTGACATAATGATCCATCAAGCAACTATGCAGCCATATTAGACTAAACTCGCATACATTCCATCCTTTACATACAAGAAACCTCAAAATCATAGATTTTTCTTCTTGTCAAAGATTATGAGATCAAGAATATGGAAAAGATGCTTTGTGCGAAAAGTTTCCTCATGTGGTAACTTATAGAACCGTGATGGATGGCTATGCCAAAATTAAATGCTTTGAAGAAACCCTAAATATATACGATTACATGAAGCGTAATTTATCTAGTTGGAATAATCATGTACGGATTGAAGTCTATATTCATAGTAGTTTATTTTAGTAAAAGAGTTAAAAGTTTAATAGACTAGAAAAAGGTTTGAAGCAAAAAATTGAAATTTACTTTTAGAACAAAGTTCTAACAATAAAAAATTTATTAGGCGAGTCATTTGAAAATCTAAACTCAACCTAAAAATATATTCAACCTTTTGTGTATCTTTTGTGGAGGATAATTCACTCAACTTTTTATAGAACACACATGTCGAGAAACAAGATGTAGATGAAAACTCAATCTACTAATACCATTTCAAATTGAAACCCATTTAATCCCCTAAAAAATTCGAATAACTACCGCAAAAGAGCAACATCTCATTAATTAATTGCACTAGATAGTGAAACAACCAATCCCCAATATAGCTAATGGAAAAGAAAAATATAAATAAATATTTTTGTACCTGGTTCTCTCAGATGCCTGTTTGCAAGATTCAAAGGCTAAAACATACGCAGAAAATGAAAAGAAGTTAATTTAAAAAAATAAAACACATAATTGAAATTTATGAATGATTGACTCACTTATTCAACACAGTGATTTGATGAAGAACCATTCTTAAAGTATATAGTATTTTTTGGTGTTAAACTTAGTGTTAAAGTGAAAGAATAACCTCTCTATATCTCTCTCTCTCTCTCTCTCTCTCTATATATATATATATATATATATACAAATCATGTATTTTCCAAAAATTATTTAAAATAATATAAACGAATTCCCATAAGTTATATAGAAATTACTTAAATTGAAAAAATAATTTCTAAATTATCGTAATCAACATCCCATTCAGATATTTTTACTAATTTACTTAATATTGAAATAGTAAAAATATAATTTTTTCCTAATTAGAGAAAATAGTTAAAAATAATTAAATAATAATCATTTTTAAACAATTGAATACCAATAAAATATTAGAAAAATTAGAAAAATAAGAAAAATTTTGAAATCTTAATTCTTTTGCAAGATTTTTTAAAATAAACTTGAAATAATTTATCAACTCACTAACCCAATAAACAAATTAACAAAAATTAAAAAATTTCATTTAATCATTTTTAAATTATTTAACATAAAACTTACTTTTAAAATTTCTTAAATACGGGTTGAATCTACAAAACAAATATCTACGACAAAAACTACATGGCCAAAATTTAAAATAAAATGTTAGATTGGGTCATATTAATCATGATATCAATTACTTTACGAATGTCCCTTATATGTTATTACATTGATTCTAAATCGAATACTCTCCATTTCTTTACGCATTTAAAAAGACCACAGAAAAAACATTCCTATGTATAAACTACAAAAATGTGTTATAATTAACAAATATTTTTTTTACGTTTCATTTCAACGTATAAATTTAGAAATTATTCAAGACACTTAATCTTGACATAATGATCCATCAAGCAACTATGCAGCCATATTAGACTAAACTCGCATACATTCCATCCTTTACATACAATAAACCTCAAAATCATAGATTTTTCTTCTGCTCAAAGATTATGAGATCAAGAATATGGAAAAGATGCTTTGTGCGAAAAGTTTCCTCATGTGGTAACTTATAGAACCGTGATGGATGGCTATGCCAAAATTAAATGCTTTGAAGAAACCCTAAATATATACGATTACATGAAGCGTAAATTATCTAGTTGGAATAATCATGTACGGATTGAAGTCTATATTCATAGTAGTTTATTTTAGTAAAAGAGTTAAAAGTTAAATAGACTAGAAAAAGGTTTGAAGCAAAAAATTGAAATTTACTTTTAGAACAAAGTTCTAACAATAAAAAATTTATTAGGCGAGTCATTTGAAAATCTAAACTCAACCTAAAAATATATTCAACCTTTTGTGTATCTTTTGTGGAGGATAATTCACTCAACTTTTTATAGAACACACATGTCGAGAAACAAGATGTAGATGAAAACTCAATCTACTAATACCATTTCAAATTGAAACCCATTTAATCCCCTCAAAAATTCGAATAACTACCGCAAAAGAGCAACATCTCATTAATTAATTGCACTAGATAGTGAAACAACCAATCCCCAATATAGCTAATGGAAAAAAAAATATAAATAAATATTTTTGTACCTGGTTCTCTCAGATGCCTGTTTGCAAGATTCAAAGGATAAAACATACGCAGAAAATTAAAAGAAGTTAATTTAAAAAAATAAAACACATAATTGAAATTTATGAATGATTGACTCACTTATTCAACACAGTGATTTGATGAAGAACCATTCTTAAAGTATATAGTATTTTTTGGTGTTAAACATAGTGTTAAAGTGAAAGAATAACCTCTCTATCTCTCTCTCTCTCTCTCTCTCTCTCTCTCTCTATATATATATATATATATATATATATATATATATATATATATATATATATATACAAATCATGTATTTTCCAAAAATTATTTAAAATAATATAAACGAATTCCCATAAGTTATATAGAAATTACTTAAATTGAAAAAATAATTCTTAAATTATCGTAATCAACATCCCATTCAGATATTTTTACTAATTTACTTAATATTGAAATAGTAAAAATATAATTTTTTCCTAATTAGAGAAAATAGTTAAAAATAATTAAATAATAATCATTTTTAAACAATTGAATACCAATAAAATATTAGAAAAATTAGAAAAATAAGAAAAATTTTGAAATCTTAATTCTTTTGCAAGATTTTTTAAAATAAACTTGAAATAATTTATCAACTCACTAACCCAATAAACAAATTAACAAAAATTAAAAAATTTCATTTAATCATTTTTAAATTATTTAACATAAAACTTACTTTTAAAATTTCTTAAATACGGGTTGAATCTACAAAACAAACATCTACGACAAAAACTACATATCCAAAATTTAAAATAAAATGTTAGATTGGGTCATATTAATCATGATATCAATTACTTTACGAATGTCCCTTATATGTTATTACATTGATTCTAAATCGAATACTCTCCATTTCTTTACGCATTTAAAAAGACCACAGAAAAAACATTCCTATGTATAAACTACAAAAATGTGTTATAATTAACAAATATTTTTTTTACATTTCATTCCAACGTATAAATTTAGAAATTATTCAAGACACTTAATCTTGACATAATGATCCATCAAGCAACTATGCAGCCATATTAGACTAAACTCGCATACATTCCATCCTTTACATACAATAAACTTCAAAATCATAGATTTTTCTTCTGCTCAAAGATTATGAGATCAAGAATATGGAAAAGATGCTTTGTGCGAAAAGTTTCCTCATGTGGTAACTTATAGAACCGTGATGGATGGCTATGCCAAAATTAAATGCTTTGAAGAAACCCTAAATATATACGATTACATGAAGCGTAATTTATCTAGTTGGAATAATCATGTACGGATTGAAGTCTATATTCATAGTAGTTTATTTTAGTAAAAGAGTTAAAAGTTTAATAGACTAGAAAAAGGTTTGAAGCAAAAAATTGAAATTTACTTTTAGAACAAAGTTCTAACAATAAAAAATTTATTAGGCGAGTCATTTGAAAATCTAAACTCAACCTAAAAATATATTCAACCTTTTGTGTATCTTTTGTGGAGGATAATTCACTCAACTTTTTATAGAACACACATGTCGAGAAACAAGATGTAGATGAAAACTCAATCTACAAATACCATTTCAAATTGAAACCCATTTAATCCCCTCAAAAATTCGAATAACTACCGCAAAAGAGCAACATCTCAGTAGTTAATTGCACTAGATAGTGAAACAACCAATCCCTAATATAGCTAATGGAAAAGAAAAATATAAATAAATATTTTTGTACCTGGTTCTCTCAGATGCCTGTTTGCAAGATTCAAAGGCTAAAACATACGCAGAAAATGAAAAGAAGTTAATTTAAAAAAATAAAACACATAATTGAAATTTATGAATGATTGACTCACTTATTCAACACAGTGATTTGATGAAGAACCATTCTTAAAGTATATAGTATTTTTTGGTGTTAAACTTAGTGTTAAAGTGAAAGAATAACCTCTCTATATCTCTCTCTCTCTCTCTCTCTCTCTATATATATATATATATATATATATACAAATCATGTATTTTCCAAAAATTATTTAAAATTATATAAACAAATTCCCATAAGTTATATAGAAATTACTTAAATTGAAAAAATAATTTCTAAATTATCGTAATCAACTTCCCATTCAGATATTTTTACTAATTTACTTAATATTGAAATAGTAAAAATATAATTTTTTCCTAATTAGAGAAAATAGTTAAAAATAATTAAATAATAATCATTTTTAAACAATTGAATACCAATAAAATATTAGAAAAATTAGAAAAATAAGAAAAATTTTGAAATCTTAATTCTTTTGCAAGATTTTTTAAAATAAACTTGAAATAATTTATCAACTCACTAACCCAATAAACAAATTAACAAAAATTAAAAAATTTCATTTAATCATTTTTAAATTATTTAACATAAAACTTACTTTTAAAATTTCTTAAATACGGGTTGAATCTACAAAACAAATATCTACGACAAAAACTACATGGCCAAAATTTAAAATAAAATGTTAGATTGGGTCATATTAATCATGATATCAATTACTTTACGAATGTCCCTTATATGTTATTACATTAATTCTAAATCGAATACTCTCCATTTCTTTACGCATTTAAAAAGACCACAGAAAAAACATTCCTATGTATAAACTACAAAAATGTGTTATAATTAACAAATATTTTTTTTACGTTTCATTTCAACGTATAAATTTAGAAATTATTCAAGACACTTAATCTTGACATAATGATCCATCAAGCAACTATGCAGCCATATTAGACTAAACTCGCATACATTCCATCCTTTACATACAATAAACCTCAAAATCATAGATTTTTCTTCTGCTCAAAGATTATGAGATCAAGAATATGGAAAAGATGCTTTGTGCGAAAAGTTTCCTCATGTGGTAACTTATAGAACCGTGATGGATGGCTATGCCAAAATTAAATGCTTTGAAGAAACCCTAAATATATACGATTACATGAAGCGTAATTTATCTAGTTGGAATAATCATGTACGGATTGAAGTCTATATTCATAGTAGTTTATTTTAGTAAAAGAGTTAAAAGTTAAATAGACTAGAAAAAGGTTTGAAGCAAAAAATTGAAATTTACTTTTAGAACAAAGTTCTAACAATAAAAAATTTATTAGGCGAGTCATTTGAAAATCTAAACTCAACCTAAAAATATATTCAACCTTTTGTGTATCTTTTGTGGAGGATAATTCACTCAACTTTTTATAGAACACACATGTCGAGAAACAAGATGTAGATGAAAACTCAATCTACTAATACCATTTCAAATTGAAACCCATTTAATCCCCTCAAAAATTCGAATAACTACCGCAAAAGAGCAACATCTCATTAATTAATTGCACTAGATAGTGAAACAACCAATCCCCAATATAGCTAATGGAAAAGAAAAATATAAATAAATATTTTTGTACCTGGTTCTCTCAGATGCCTGTTTGCAAGATTCAAAGGCTAAAACATACGCAGAAAATGAAAAGAAGTTAATTTAAAAAAATAAAACACATAATTGAAATTTATGAATGATTGACTCACTTATTCAACACAGTGATTTGATGAAGAACCATTCTTAAAGTATATAGTATTTTTTGGTGTTAAACTTAGTGTTAAAGTGAAAGAATAACCTCTCTATATCTCTCTCTCTCTCTCTCTATATATATATATATATATATATATATATATATATATATACAAATCATGTATTTTCCAAAAATTATTTAAAATAATATAAACGAATTCCCATAAGTTATATAGAAATTACTTAAATTGAAAAAATAATTTCTAAATTATCGTAATCAACATCCCATTCAGATATTTTTACTAATTTACTTAATATTGAAATAGTAAAAATATAATTTTTTCCTAATTAGAGAAAATAGTTAAAAATAATTAAATAATAATCATTTTTAAACAATTGAATACCAATAAAATATTAGAAAAATTAGAAAAATAAGAAAAATTTTGAAATCTTAATTCTTTTGCAAGATTTTTTAAAATAAACTTGAAATAATTTATCAACGCACTAACCCAATAAACAAATTAACAAAAATTAAAAAATTTCATTTAATCATTTTTAAATTATTTAACATAAAACTTACTTTTAAAATTTCTTAAATACGGGTTGAATCTACAAAACAAATATCTACGACAAAAACTACATGGCCAAAATTTAAAATAAAATGTTAGATTGGGTCATATTAATCATGATATCAATTACTTTACGAATGTCCCTTATATGTTATTACATTGATTCTAAATCGAATACTCTCCATTTCTTTACGCATTTAAAAAGACCACAGAAAAAACATTCCTATGTATAAACTACAAAAATGTGTTATAATTAACAAATATTTTTTTTACGTTTCATTTCAACGTATAAATTTAGAAATTATTCAAGACACTTAATCTTGACATAATGATCCATGAAGGAACTATGCAGCCATATTAGACTAAACTCGCATACATTCCATCCTTTACATACAATAAACCTCAAAATCATAGATTTTTCTTCTGCTCAAAGATTATGAGATCAAGAATATGGAAAAGATGCTTTGTGCGAAAAGTTTCCTCATGTGGTAACTTATAGAACCGTGATGGATGGCTATGCCAAAATTAAATGCTTTGAAGAAACCCTAAATATATACGATTACATGAAGCGTAATTTATCTAGTTGGAATAATCATGTACGGATTGAAGTCTATATTCATAGTAGTTTATTTTAGTAAAAGAGTTAAAAGTTTAATAGACTAGAAAAAGGTTTGAAGCAAAAAATTGAAATTTACTTTTAGAACAAAGTTCTAACAATAAAAAATTTATTAGGCGAGTCATTTGAAAATCTAAACTCAACCTAAAAATATATTCAACCTTTTGTGTATCTTTTGTGGAGGATAATTCACTCAACTTTTTATAGAACACACATGTCGAGAAACAAGATGTAGATGAAAACTCAATCTACTAATACAATTTCAAATTGAAACCCATTTAATCCCCTCAAAAATTCGAATAACTACCGCAAAGGAGCAACATCTCAGTAGTTAATTGCACTAGATAGTGAAACAACCAATCCCCAATATAGCTAATGGAAAAGAAAAATATAAATAAATATTTTTGTACCTGGTTCTCTCAGATGCCTGTTTGCAAGATTCAAAGGCTAAAACATACGCAGAAAATGAAAAGAAGTTAATTTAAAAAAATAAAACACATAATTGAAATTTATGAATGATTGACTCACTTATTCAACACAGTGATTTGATGAAGAACCATTCTTAAAGTATATAGTATTTTTTGGTGTTAAACTTAGTGTTAAAGTGAAAGAATAACCTCTATATATATATATATATATATCTCTCTCTCTCTCTCTCTCTCTCTCTCTCTCTCTCTCTATATATATATATATATATAAACAAATCATGTATTTTCCAAAAATTATTTAAAATAATATAAACGAATTCCCATAAGTTATATAGAAATTACTTAAATTGAAAAAATAATTTCTAAATTATCGTAATCAACTTCCCATTCAGATATTTTTACTAATTTACTTAATATTGAAATAGTAAAAATATAATTTTTTCCTAATTAGAGAAAATAGTTAAAAATAATTAAATAATAATCATTTTTAAACAATTGAATACCAATAAAATATTAGAAAAATTAGAAAAATAAGAAAAATTTTGAAATCTTAATTCTTTTGCAAGATTTTTTAAAATAAACTTGAAATAATTTATCAACTCACTAACCCAATAAACAAATTAACAAAAATTAAAAAATTTCATTTAATCATTTTTAAATTATTTAACATAAAACTTACTTTTAAAATTTCTTAAATACGGGTTGAATCTACAAAACAAATATCTACGACAAAAACTACATGGCCAAAATTTAAAATAAAATGTTAGATTGGGTCATATTAATCATGATATCAATTACTTTACGAATGTCCCTTATATGTTATTACATTAATTCTAAATCGAATACTCTCCATTTCTTTACGCATTTAAAAAGACCACAGAAAAAACATTCCTATGTATAAACTACAAAAATGTGTTATAATTAACAAATATTTTTTTTACGTTTCATTTCAACGTATAAATTTAGAAATTATTCAAGACACTTAATCTTGACATAATGATCCATCAAGCAACTATGCAGCCATATTAGACTAAACTCGCATACATTCCATCCTTTACATACAATAAACCTCAAAATCATAGATTTTTCTTCTGCTCAAAGATTATGAGATCAAGAATATGGAAAAGATGCTTTGTGCGAAAAGTTTCCTCATGTGGTAACTTATAGAACCGTGATGGATGGCTATGCCAAAATTAAATGCTTTGAAGAAACCCTAAATATATACGATTACATGAAGCGTAATTTATCTAGTTGGAATAATCATGTACGGATTGAAGTCTATATTCATAGTAGTTTATTTTAGTAAAAGAGTTAAAAGTTTAATAGACTAGAAAAAGGTTTGAAGCAAAAAATTGAAATTTACTTTTAGAACAAAGTTCTAACAATAAAAAATTTATTAGGCGAGTCATTTGAAAATCTAAACTCAACCTAAAAATATATTCAACCTTTTGTGTATCTTTTGTGGAGGATAATTCACTCAACTTTTTATAGAACACACATGTCGAGAAACAAGATGTAGATGAAAACTCAATCTACTAATACAATTTCAAATTGAAACCCATTTAATCCCCTCAAAAATTCGAATAACTACCGCAAAGGAGCAACATCTCAGTAGTTAATTGCACTAGATAGTGAAACAACCAATCCCCAATATAGCTAATGGAAAAGAAAAATATAAATAAATATTTTTGTACCTGGTTCTCTCAGATGCCTGTTTGCAAGATTCAAAGGCTAAAACATACGCAGAAAATGAAAAGAAGTTAATTTAAAAAAATAAAACACATAATTGAAATTTATGAATGATTGACTCACTTATTCAACACAGTGATTTGATGAAGAACCATTCTTAAAGTATATAGTATTTTTTGGTGTTAAACTTAGTGTTAAAGTGAAAGAATAACCTCTCTATATCTCTCTCCCTCTCTCTCTCTCTCTCTCTCTCTCTATATATATATATATATATAAACAAATCATGTAGTTTCCAAAAATTATTTAAAATAATATAAACGAATTCCCATAAGTTATATAGAAATTACTTAAATTGAAAAAATAATTTCAAAATTATCGTAATCAACTTCCCATTCAGATATTTTTACTAATTTACTTAATATTGAAATAGTAAAAATATAATTTTTACCTAATTAGAGAAAATAGTTAATAATAATTAAATAATAATCATTTTTAAACAATTGAATACCAATCAAATATTAGAAAAATTAGAAAAATAAGAAAAATTTTGAAATCTTAATTCTTTTGCAAGATTTTTTAAAATAAACTTGAAATAATTTATCAACTCACTAACCCAATACACAAATTAACAAAAATTAAAAAATTTCATTTAATCATTTTTAAATTATTTAACATAAAACTTACTTTTAAAATTTCTTAAATACGGGTTGAATCTACAAAACAAATATCTACGACAAAAACTACATGGCCAAAATTTAAAATAAAATGTTAGATTGGGTCATATTAATCATGATATCAATTACTTTACGAATGTCCCTTATATGTTAGTACATTGATTCTAAATCGAATACTCTCCATTTCTTTACGCATTTAAAAAGACCACAGAAAAAACATTCCTATGTATAAACTACAAAAATGTGTTATAATTAACAAATATTTTTTTTACGTTTCATTTCAACGTATAAATTTAGAAATTATTCAGGACACTTAATCTTGACATAATGATCCATGAAGGAACTATGCAACCATATTAGACTAAACTCGCATACATTCCATCCTTTACATACAATAAACCTCAAAATCATAGATTTTTCTTCTGCTCAAAGATTATGAGATCAAGAATATGGAAAATGTAATACCCCGCATTATTTAATTGCTCAATTGGATATCAGAAGAGATCAATTATTTTATTAAGGAGACGGAATGATAATTATTAGTCCGAAAGAGAATTTTACGGTAACTCTAATAATTGATCAATTGGTTGAGACGACAAAATATCGGTTGGAGATATTTTACCCCGTTGGATTATATTATATAATATAGTATTATATATATATATATGTTAGAAAGAAAAGAAGAAAAATAGTAAGAAGAAAGAAGGAAGAGGAGGAGAAGAGGAAAATGGAAAAGAAGGAAAAGCTTGGATCATCGATTCATCATCTTCGTCAAACTCCTCTTCGGATTTCAGGTGGGTTCTAGTTAGACACTCTAAGTTCTAGAATTAGATGTTTGGAACTTAGGTTAGATTTGAGAGAAAATGATAATTTGTGGAATCAATGAAATCTAACGGATGAAATGAGATATAAACTGTGAAGAATAATTTTTATTATGATTGGAGTATGTTTTAATTGTTTTGGTGGAACTTGGAAGTGATTTGGGTAAGGAAATGATGATTTTAGATGAGTTACAGCGCTGCTGAGAAGTTCTGGTTCGCAGGGTTCGCCTAGCGAACCTGGGGCGAAGCCCAACGAACAGCAGTCGAGGGTTCGCCTAGCGAACCCGAATGTTCGCCTAGCGAATGTTCGCTGCGGGCGTTTGCCTAGCGAACTTAGTGTGTTTTGAGTCTGGGAACTTTCTGCCAAGGTGTTCGCTGGAATGTTCGCCTAGCGAAGGCGAAGGCGAGGGTTCGCCAGACTTCCGCCTAGCGAACTTATGGTGTTTTTGGACTGGGAGCATTCTGTTTGTTTACTCGCCAGTTTGCTCGCCTAGCGAAGGCGGAAGCGAATGCTCGCTGGAGGTTCGCCTAGCGAACATGTCAGTTTGTGCAGTTTTCTTTCCTTCATAACTTTTTTATCCGTAACTCGGATTGGGACGTTCTTGGTGTCATTAGAAAGCTATGACGACCCTCTATCTGATAAAAAGTGGAAATATTGGGTATGATGCGGGATAAATTACTTAGAGGGAAATGAAGGAAAGTAATGTTTTGCGAAACGTCGGGATTGATATCTTTTGGATCGTAAGTCCGATTTCGGCGTAGGGATAGCCGTTGGAAAGAGGTGGAAATATCCTACGGGATAAGAATGTGAACTATTGATATGATACCCGATTAATGAATCGGAGGGAACCCGAAAGGGGTGTCTTATGTGTTGTGTTATTATATGTGTTACTTGTAATAATTGTGATGTTACCATGTCTATCTAGTTGTGAATTGTGAATGAAAGTTATATGCATGCTTAAAATATGAATTAGGAAGAGTGAGGAAACTTACCCCAAAACAAATGGTATAATTCTAGGTTGTGATTAGAATTATGATATAAACTCTGGAGGGCGATGCTCGTGCATTCATTGACGAGTTCTGGCCTGGAGTAGATAACCTAGATGGCAAGGCTCGGGCACCTGATGTAGGAAGATGTAACGCCCTGTATAATATTCATCTAGAATAATACCATACAGTGTTTTTGATTGGTACTGACACATCAAAAGTGCCTAATGACATAATTCACATACTTGTCCATTTCTAAAACATAATACAACTATGGCACAAGCTATGGAAATTAGCCAAAAATAAAAATAAACTAAGATCAATATACAATATTCCTCATTGTACAAGAACAATAAAATACACAGCGGAAAAAGCTTAACTAAGCTTTTCTTGAAACATCCAATCATAGCTCCACTTGTAAATCAACCTGCAATCTGAACCTGAAATAAAGCAACTATAGTGGGGTGAGATACATCAAATCTCAGTGAGTTCCCTATCTTATAGATTCTCTCGGCTTTACAAGGTTCTAACGATCCTAACTCAAGTCCGGGGGAAGGGAAAGGACTCTTGAGTTCACAATTCAATTCTCACACTATATGGAAACATGCCATGAGTTTATCAACCCACAAATATCACTAATCGATAACCACACCAAGGTATCCCCTATTCCCGGCCTCTTCTATGTCTAGAAGTCGATCCGGGTCATGGATCCTTGCAACCTACTTGGCATACGAATGGATTCGGGTTCTACGGGCCTTATACCGTTATGAACCGTCACTTCACACGGGCCTTATACCGTCACAAGCCTACGCTCCATGGGCGCCATTCGTATAGTACGAGGAATCAAACCTGTCAAGTAGTTGTGCATCTGTTTCAGAGGAGCTCGAGACCCATGAAACGCACTCACAAGATAAACCGGTTACGATTACATGATCAGATACAACAAAACGATTGTATTCGACAATCACAAGGCTATAATGCCTTAAACAAAAAACACAAGGTTCACACACATGTTCCATACTAGTGTCTCACTCTCCTCTAGACCATTACTCGGCAAGGATATACATCTACATCGAATGCACGAGCATCGCCATCTAGATTATTCATCAATCCTAGTCACACCCTAGAATCATATCACTATGTTTTGGGGTAAGTTTGCTCACTCTTCCTAATTCATTTTAACATGCATATTCTTTCATTCACAATTCACAACTAGGTAGACATGGTAACATTACAATTATTACAAGTAACACATATAATAACACAACACATAAAACACCCCTTTCGGGTTCCCTCCGATTCATTAATCGGGTATCATATCAATAATTCACATTCTTATCCCGTAGGATATTTCCACCGCTTTCTAACGGCTATCCCTACGCCGAAATCGGACTTACGATCCAAAAGATATCAATCCCGACGTTTCGCAAAAACAGTACTTTCCTTCATTTCCCTCTAAGTAATTTATCCCGCATCATAAGTTATGAAGGAAAGAAAACTGCACAAACTGACATGTTCGCTAGGCGAACCTCTAGCGAGCATTCGCTTCCGCCTTCGCTAGGCGAGCAAACTGGCGAGTAAACAAACAAAATGCTCCCATACCCAAAACACCATAAGTTCGCTAGGCGAAAGTCTGGCGAACCCTCGCCTCCGCCTTCGCTGGGCGAACGTTCCAGCGAACACCTTGGCAGAAAGTTCCCAGACTCAAAACACACTAAGTTCGCTAGGCGAACGGCCGCAGCGAACATTCGCTAGGCGAACGTTCGGGTTCGCTAGGCGAACCCTCGACTGCTGTTCGCTGGGCTTCACCCCAGGTTCGCTAGGCGAACCCTGCGAACCAGAACTTCTCAGCAGCGCTGTAACTCATCCAAAATCATCATTTCCTCACCCAAATCACTTCCAAGTTCCACCAAAACAATTAAAACATACTCCAATCATAATAACCATTATTCTTCACAGTTTATATCTCATTTCATCCGTTAGATTTCATTGATTCCACAAATTATCATTTCTCTCAAATCTAACCTAAGTTCCAAACATCTATTTCTAGGACTTAGAGTGTCTAACTAGAACCCACCTGATAATCGGAGAGGAGTTTGAAGAAGATGATGAATCGATGAAGAGATGATGAAGATCCAAGCTCCTTTCTCCACTTTCTCTCTTTTCTTCCCTTTTTCTCTTCTTCTTCTCTTCTTCTTCTTACTATCTTCTTTCCCTTTTCTCTTTCTTTCCTTTCCAAATATATATATATAAACCAATATTATATTATATAAATCCAATAGAGTAAAAATATCTCCAATTGATATTTTGTCATTCCAACCCAATTGATCAATTATTAGAGTTAACTTAAAATACTCCCTTAAACTAATGAATATCACTTTGCCTTTTAATAATTGATCTCTTCTAATGTCCAATTGAGCACTAAATTAATACGGGGTATTACACTCTCCCCCCCTTAAATTGAAATTCGCCCCCGAATTTCCTTCGTTCCGCAATAACCACTTCTTGCATCATTGTCTAAGTTCCACACTCACTTCTGTTAACCTTCTGTTCACTTCTGACGCATACCAATTCTAACTCGGTTTCATAGACCAAAATTCTTATTTTCACAACTTAACAACTTCACGTCCTTAATCATACCCTTGTTCTAACATCGAGTTAACTTCCCACTTGCTTCCCCAACTCATCTGTTGTTTCTTACTAACACACTTGGTCGCACTTTACCACTGAAAGAAGGTACCATTCTACATTCCTCTACTGAGTCACAAACCAAACCGTAATACCTTATCTTGATTCAGGATAACAAACACTCAACAAACCCTTATGAGGTAATTCGGTAATTCCTTCCCTTTACGTAATTACCGACGTCTATCCTTCATAAATCCTTTAACAATAGGGCCACTTCATATCTAGTTGAACAACTTCTTTACCAGTTCCAGTTGGTCTGATACTAAGCATTGTAACCATTAAATCCGATACTTCCTTTCTTTCGGATCACACCAAACGGTAACACACTTAGAACGAAACCTCCTTATATCCGTACTTACAAGCAACAACCTTCAAATCCTTATTATTCTGACCGGTTCTTCCATTGTCACCTTCCACTACGCAATTAAAATCTAACAGTGGAACACCACAATTTCATAAGCATTACCAAGTAGCTAACAGTCCACGGAAAACACACTTATCCAATGGGTCCTTACTAACCAACGGCATAAGAAACTTACTGACGTCTTTTGGTAGAACAATTTCCTCTCCAACACACAATATAATAACATTCGTCCCAACTCTCTAGATGATAAAGATGCATGAGTTATACTGTTACAACCATAACATATACAACTCCAATTCCATTCAAGACTTGAACCCATATATCCAAAATAGCTTAACACCAACATAGAACTCCAATCACACGCGAGATACCACTTACCAAAACTCGAACCATTCAATTCGAAATTGTGAGTTTCCATACCACCCACAAATTCTCACACAACACTCCATACGCAAAAAGTTCGTCGAAGTCCATACCACGCCTCTCGGTTGAATCCACTTTTCTTAATCTTTACGTTCCATTTCATAAATGATTCCAAGTCACATACTTAACTTCGGAACGTCCAATTCTTACTAGTACTTGGAAAGATAACTTTTCAAATTTCCTTCTCTGGGTAAAACACCACTGCACACACTGGTACCACTCTCACGGTCTAAATCTAATATCGTGAACTCACGGAAGATAACAATCACTAACTCGGACCAACCATCCATACCTTACTATTGCCATAATTACACACCGAATTATATTCCTTGCAGGATCAATACTTTGCGAGTATTTTCCAACTTCATTCTTAAGATTCTCAACGGTAATGATAACAATACTCTTAAGACTTTCTCACAAGGTCACTTCTTTGAAGTTAACTCTCTTGCTGCCTGCACAAATGGCCAACTATGCCACACTCTTCCAGAAGTCATGCTTCCAAAACGCAAATCCTTCCTTCACTTACTTGCAATCTTGTTCTCCATTCACACAATACTCTCCACTCAGAGCAACACAAGGAAACAACACGCAGATGATGGTTCCTAAGGGATTCCACAATTACACATACGTTAATCGATCAACCACTTGAGTTAATCGGTTAACTTCTCCAAAATTCTACGTAAAGCACCCTTCATGCACGTGTTAAACGGTTAACCCCATTGTGTTAGTCAGTTAACACTGCTGCAGAACGAAGCCCAGTTTCTTCTTAATTCAAAGTCATCCCTACTCAACCCATCGATCCGATTTGTTCTAACTCGAAATATCATTCTCAACTCACGGCTTCTTAACTTGTATCACATTTACCAACCATGATCCACTCGAAGTAAAACCAACAAAGTTGATAACACACTCCAACCAAGTGACAGGCCAAAAATTCCAAATTCTCTCGCGGTCACCTTACAAATCTTCAGTACGGTAGTTCATTTTCTACTCATACAACTACACCAGCGGAAAGTCAACAATGACGACATTCTAGGGTCTTAGTCACCACTCATACTTGATTCGTCCATAAGCAACACCCGACACCCATCCATCACACGGTACTACGAAAATGATGGACATCTCATATCAAGCATATAACCTTGTTCTCTCACTCAATTTCCTTGGTGAGGACTAAAACAATAATATTATTGGTTCAACAAAGGTAGATTCCAAATATTCCAATCATTCACAAATACAGAAGTCTCTCTATACTTGCCAATAAATCGGGGCAATGCATCCTCTTGAACAATCGTCCAAAAATACATTCCTTGGTCATTTCCTCATATACATTGTTGATACCGTTTTCTATATCATGCTTACTTTCGCTCTCCCTGGTACTCCTCTTAAGTCCAAATATAAAATCATCTTACTGCGATTCCCTTAGATTCCAAGATACTTACTCTATATCTTAATACAACTTCCTCCGGTCCTTATCGCTATGCTTTCTGTTACTAACTGGAGTCCACACTTTCTCCGGCACAAAACCTTATACTGTTCCTTAGGTATTTTAACAATTCCAATTTCCAAAATGGCCTCTTATCAAATGCAGAAAAATTCCGATGTAACAACTCGAACTCGATCTCTCTATACAATTGAATATACGCAATTCATCACCCACTCTTCGTCCGACACATACTTATTCAACTTGAAGCATGTAACCACATCCCTGTGTTTCCTTCTCATACATCTCTACTGCCTTAGGTTCCCATAAAAGTCGGACATCCTTGACCCTCAACTTCTAACTAGTCGGAAGATATTGTTCCGAACACATTCCTTACGGTACTCTCGTCCATTCAAGATACCTTAACGACCTTAGAAATTGAAGCACTAAAATTTATCTCACCTCCGGACCTTGCGTCACACATTTAACAAAACAACTTTCTATTTCCACGGAACGGGATTACTTGAAATTTCTATCCATATCAGTGGTCGATCCATCTCCACGAGCGACTTTACAAAATCCTCAATACCTTAACCAATCATCCGATAGAGATCTTTAACTTTCGGACTCCATTCATTCCAAAGGATTGGTTAACAACACACAGTTCTTCATTTCCATGCTACCCAAGCACAACTTCTACTAAAACCTCACTGAGCCTACCAAAACTTCACACTACTAACTCTTGGTTTGAGCATACTCTCACAGCACAAGTTCCGACAACACTTCGGAGTCCTCGTGGTCGCTCAACCATGATTCTACCTATCACATACATAGTATTAGGTTGATCAGGCCCAACACTAGATAATATGATATTAAGTTTCATGACGGCAAGACACACTTAAGAGGCAGGAATAGATTTACTTATGATGTTTCAAGGTTAGGTCGAGGACACGACCTGCTCTGATACCAACTATAACGCCCTGTATAATATTCATCTAGAATAATACCATACAGTGTTTTTGATTGGTACTGACACACCAAAAGTGCCTAATGACATAATTCACATACTTGTCCATTTCTAAAACATAATACAACTATGGCACAAGCTATGGAAATTAGCCAAAAATAAAAATAAACTAAGATCAATATACAATATTCCTCATTGTACAAGAACAATAAAATACACAGCGGAAAAAGCTTAACTAAGCTTTTCTTGAAACATCCAATCATAGCTCCACTTGTAAATCAACCTGCAATCCGAACCTGAAATAAAGCAACTATAGTGGGGTGAGATACATCAAATCTC
This sequence comes from Lathyrus tuberosus, assembly GCA_022829125.1. Lineage (NCBI taxonomy): Eukaryota > Viridiplantae > Streptophyta > Magnoliopsida > Fabales > Fabaceae > Lathyrus > Lathyrus tuberosus. The sequence continues at coordinate 39,275 of JALAZF010001176.1, forward strand.
AGTGAGTTCCCTATCTTATAGATTCTCTCGGCTTTACAAGGTTCTAACGATCCTAACTCAAGTCCGGGGGAAGGGAAAGGACTCTTCAGTTCACAATTCAATTCTCACACTATATGGAAACATGCCATGAGTTTATCAACCCACAAATATCACTAATTGATAACCACGCCAAGGTATCCCCTATTCCCGGCCTCTTCTACGTCTAGAAGTAGATCCGGGTCATGGATCCTTGCAACCTACTTGACATACGAATGGATTCGGGTTCTACGGGCCTTATACCGTTATGAACCGTCACTTCACACGGGCCTTATACCGTCACAAGCCTACGTTCCATGGGCGCCATTCGTACAGTACATGGAATCAAACCTGTCAAGTAGTTATGCATCTGTTTCAGAGGAGCTCGAGACCCATGAAACGCACTCACAAGATAAACCGGTTACGATTACATGATCAGATACAACAAAACAATTGTATTCGACAATCACAAGGCTATAATGCCTTACACAAAGAACACAAGGTTCACACACATGTTCCATACTAGTGTCTCACTCTCCTCTAGACCATTACTCGGCAAGGATATACATCTACATCGAATGCACGAGCATCGCCATCTAGATTATTCATCAATCCTAGTCACACCCTAGAATCATATCACTATGTTTTGGGGTAAGTTTGCTCACTCTTCCTAATTCATTTTAACATGCATATTCTTTCATTCACAATTCACAACTAGGTAGACATGGTAACATTACAATTATTACAAGTAACACATATAATAACACAACACATAAAACACCCCTTTCGGGTTCCCTCCGATTCATTAATCGGGTATCATATCAATAGTTCACATTCTTATCCCATAGGATATTTCCACCGCATTCCAACGGCTATCCCTACGCCGAAATCGGACTTACGATCCAAAAGATATCAATCCCGACGTTTCGCAAAACATTACTTTCCTTCATTTCCCTCTAAGTAATTTATCCCGCGTCATACCCAATATTTCCACTTTTTATCAGATAGAGGGTCGTCATAGCTTTCTAATGACACCAAGAACGTCCCAATCCGAGTTACGGATAAAAAAGTTATGAAGGAAAGAAAACTGCACAAACTGACATGTTCGCTAGGCGAACCTCCAGCGAGCATTCGCTTCCGCCTTCGCTAGGCGAGCAAACTGGCGAGTAAACAAACAGAATGCTCCCAGACCAAAAACACCATAAGTTCGCTAGGCGGAAGTCTGGCGAACCCTCGCCTTCGCCTTCGCTAGGCGAACGTTCCAGCGAACACCTTGGCAGAAAGTTCCCAGACTCAAAACACACTAAGTTCGCTAGGCGAACGCCCGCAGCGAACATTCGCTAGGCGAACGTTCGGGTTCGCTAGGCGAACCCTCGACTGCTGTTCGCTGGGCTTCGCCCCAGGTTCGCTAGGCGAACCCTGCGAACCAGAACTTCTCAGCAGCGCTGTAACTCATCCAAAATCATCATTTCCTCACCCAATTCACTTCCAAGTTCCACCAAAACAATTAAAACATACTCCAATCATAATAACCATTATTCTTCACAGTTTATATCTCATTTCATCCGTTAGATTTCATTGATTCCACAAATTATCATTTCTCTCAAATCTAACCTAAGTTCCAAACATCTATTTCTAGGACTTAGAGTGTCTAACTAGAACCCACCTGATAATCGGAGAGGAGTTTGAAGAAGATGATGAATCGATGAAGAGATGATGAAGATCCAAGCTCCTTTCTCCACTTTCTCTCTTTTCTTCCCTTTTTCTCTTCTTCTTCTCTTCTTCTTCTTACTATCTTCTTTCCCTTTTCCCTTTCTTTCCTTTCCAAATATATATATATATATATATATATATATATATATATATATATATATATATATATAAACCAATATTATATTATATAAATCCAATAGAGTAAAAATATCTCCAATTGATATTTTGTCATTCCAACCCAATTGATCAATTATTAGAGTTAACTTAAAATACTCCCTTAAACTAATGAATATCACTTTGCCTTTTAATAATTGATCTCTTCTAATGTCCAATTGAGCACTTAATTAATACGGGGTATTATACTCTCCCCCCCTTAAATTGAAATTCGCCCCCGAATTTCCTTCGTTCCACAATAACCACTTCTTGCATCATTGTCTAAGTTCCACACTCACTTCTGTTAACCTTCTGTTCACTTCTGACGCATACCAATTCTAACTCGGTTTCATAGACCAAAATTCTTATTTTCACAACTTAACAACTTCACGTCCTTAATCATACCCTTGTTCTAACATCGAGTTAACTTCCCACTTGCTTCCCCAACTCATCTGTTGTTTCTTACAAACACACTTGGTCGCACTTTACCACTGAAAGAAGGTACCATTCTACATTCCTCTACTGAGTCACAAACCAAACCGTAATACCTTATCTTGATTCAGGATAACAAACCCTCAACAAACCCTTATGAGGTAATTCGGTAATTCCTTCCCTTTACGTAATTACCGACGTCTATCCTTCATAAATCCTTTAACATTAGGGCCACTTCATATCTAGTTGAACAACTTCTTTACCAGTTCCAGTTGGTCTGATACTAAACATTGTAACCATTAAATCCGATACTTCCTTTCTTTCGGATCACACCAAACGGTAACACACTTAGAACGAAACCTCCTTATATCCGTACTTACAAGCAACAACCTTCAAATCCTTATTATTCTGGCCGGTTCTTCCATAGTCACCTTCCACTACGCAATTAAAATCTAACAGTGGAACACCACAATTTCATAAGCATTACCAAGTAGCTAACAGTCCACGGAAAACACACTTATCCAATGGGTCCTTACTAACCAACGGCATAAGAAACTTACTGACGTCTTTTGGTAGAACAATTTCCTCTCCAACACACAATATAATAACATCCGTCCCAACTCTCTAGATGATAAAGATGCATGAGTTATACTGTTACAACCATAACATATACAACTCCAATTCCATTCAAGACTTGAACCCATATATCCAAAATAGCTTAACACCAACATAGAACTCCAATCACACGCGAGATACCACTTACCAAAACTCGAACCATTCAATTCGAAATTGTGAGTTTCCATACCACCCACAAATTCTCACACAACACTCCATACGCAAAAACTTCGTCGAAGTCCATACCACGCCTCTCGGTTGAATCCATTTTTCTTAATCTTTACGTTCCATTTCATAAATGATTCCAAGTCACATACTTAACTTCGGAACGTCCAATTCTTACTAGTACTTGGAAAGATAACTTTTCAAATTTCCTTCTCTGGGTAAAACACCACTGCACACACTGGTACCACTCTCACGGTCTAAATCTAATGTCGTGAACTCACGGAAGATAACAATCACTAACTCGGACCAACCATCCATACCTTACTATTGCCATAATTACACACCGAATTATATTCCTTGCAGGATCAATACTTTGCGAGTAGTTTCCAACTTCATTCTTAAGATTCTCAACGGTAATGATAACAATACTCTTAAGACTTTCTCACAAGGTCACTTCTTTAAAGTTAACTCTCTTGCTGCCTGCACAAATGGCCAACTATGCCACACTCTTCCAGAAGTCATGCTTCCAAAACGCAAATCCTTCCTTCACTTACTTGCAATCTCGTTCTCCATTCACACAATACTCTCCACTCATACCAACACAAGGAAACAACACGCAGATGATGGTTCCTAAGGGATTCCACAATTACACATACGTTAATCGATCAACCACTTGAGTTAATCGGTTAACTTCTCCAAAATTCTACGTAAAGCACCCTTCATGCACGTGTTAAACGGTTAACCCCATTGTGTTAGTCGGTTAACACTGCTGCAGAACGAAGCCCAGTTTCTTCTTAATTCAAAGTCAACCCTACTCAACCCATCGATCCGATTTGTTCTAACTCGAAATATCATTCTCAACTCACGGCTTCTTAACTTGTATCACATTTACCAACCATGATCCACTCGAAGTAAAACCAACAAAGTTGATAACACACTCCAACCAAGTGACAGGCCAAAAATTCCAAATTCTCTCGCGGTCACCTTACAAATCTTCAGTGCGGTAGTTCATTTTCTACTCATACAACTACACCAGCGGAAAGTCAACAATGACGACATTCTAGGGTCTTAGTCACCACTCATACTTGATTCGTCCATAAGCAACACCCGACACCCATCCATCACACGGTACTACGAAAATGATGGACATCTCATATCAAGCATATAACCTTGTTCTCTCACTCGAATTCCTTGGTGAGGACTAAAACAATAATATTCTTGGTTCAACAAAGGTAGATTCCAAATATTCCAATGATTCACAAATACAGAAGTCTCTCTATACTTGCCAATAAATCGGGGCAATGCATCCTCTTGAACAATCGTCCAAAAATACATTCCTTGGTCATTTCCTCATATACATTGTTGATACCGTTTTCTATATCATGCTTACTTTCGCTCTCCCTGGTACTCCTCTTAAGTCCAAATATAAAATCATCTTACTGCGATTCCCTTAGATTCCAAGATACTTACTCTATATCTTAATACAACTTCCTCCGGTCCTTATCGCTATGCTTTCTGTTACTAACTGGAGTCCACACTTTCTCCGGCACAAAACCTTATACTGTTCCTTGGGTATTTTAACAATTCCAATTTCCAAAATGGCCTCTTATCAAATGCAGAAAAATTCCGATGTAACAACTCGAACTCGATCTCTCTATACAACTGAATATACGCAATTCATCACCCACTCTTCGTCCGACACATGCTTATTCAACTTGAAGCATGTAACCGCATTCTTGTGTTTCCTTCTCATATATCTCTACTGCCTTAGGTTCCCATAATAGTCGGACGTCCTTGACCCTCAACTTCTAACTAGTCGGAAGATATTGTTCCGAACACATTCCTTACGGTACTCTCGTCCATTCAAGATACCTTAACGACCTTAGAAATTGAAGCACTAAAATTTATCTCACCTCCGGACCTTGCGTCACACATTTAACAAAACAACTTTCTATTTCCACGAAACGGGATTACTTGAAATTTCTATCCATATCAGTGGACGATCCATCTCCACGAGCGACTTTACAAAATCCTCAATACCTTAACTAATCATCCGATAGAGATCTTTAACTTTCAGACTCCATTCATTCCAAAGGATTGGTTAACAACACACAGTTCTTCATTTCCATGCTACCCAAGCACAACTTCTACTAAAACCTCACTGAGCCTACCAAAACTCCACACTACTAACTTTTGGTTTGAGCATACTCTCACAGCACAAGTTCCGACAACACTTCGGAGTCCTCGTGGTCGCTCAACCATGATTCTACCTATCACATACATAATATTAGGTTGATCAGGCCCAACACTAGATAGTATGATATTAAGTTTCATGACGGCAAGACACACTTAAGAGGCAGGAATAGATTTACTTATGATGTTTCAAGGTTAGGTCGAGGACACGACCTGCTCTGATACCAACTGTAACGCCCTGTATAATATTCATCTAGAAAAATACCATACAGTGTTTTTAATTGGTACTGACACACCAAAAGTGCCTAATGACATAACTCACATACTTGTCCATTTCTAAAACATAATACAACTATGGCACAAGCTATGGAAATTAGCCAAAAATAAAAATAAACTAAGATCAATATACAATATTCCTCATTGTACAAGAACAATAAAATACACAGCGGAAAAAGCTTAACTAAGCTTTTCTTGAAACATCCAATCATAGCTCCACTTGTAAATCAACCTGCAATCCGAACCTGAAATAAAGCAACTATAGTGGGGTGAGATACATCAAATCTCAGTGAGTTCCCTATCTTATAGATTCTCTCGGCTTTACAAGGTTCTAACGATCCTAACTCAAGTCCGGGGGAAGGGAAAGGACTCTTCAGTTCACAATTCAATTCTCACACTATATGGAAACATGCCATGAGTTTATCAACCCACAAATATCACTAATTGATAACCACACCAAGGTATCCCCTATTCCCGGCCTCTTCTACGTCTAGAAGTAGATCCGGGTCATGGATCCTTGCAACCTACTTGACATACGAATGGATTCGGGTTCTACGGGCCTTATACCGTTATGAACCGTCACTTCACACGGGCCTTATACCGTCACAAGCCTACGCTCCATGGGCGCCATTCGTACAGTACAGGGAATCAAACCTGTCAAGTAATTGTGCATCTGTTTCAGAGGAGCTCGAGACCCATGAAACGCACTCACAAGATAAACCGGTTACGATTACATGATCAGATACAACAAAACGATTGTATTCGACAATCACAAGGCTATAATGCCTTACACAAAGAACACAAGGTTCACACACATGTTCCATACTAGTGTCTCACTCTCCTCTAGACCATTACTCGGCAAGGATATACATCTACATCGAATGCACGAGCATCGCCATCTAGATTATTCATCAATCCTAGTCACACCCTAGAATCATATCACTATGTTTTGGGGTAAGTTTGCTCACTCTTCCTAATTCATTTTAACATGCATATTCTTTCATTCACAATTCACAACTAGGTAGACACGGTAACATTACAATTATTACAAGTAACACATATAATAACACAACACATAAAACACCCCTTTCGGGTTCCCTCCGATTCATTAATCGGGTATCATATCAATAGTTCACATTCTTATCCCATAGGATATTTCCACCTCTTTCCAACGGCTATCCCTACGCCGAAATCGGACTTACGATCCAAAAGATATCAATCCCGACGTTTCGCAAAACATTACTTTCCTTCATTTCCCTCTAAGTAATTTATCCCGCATCATACCCAATAACTTTCCTTCGTTTCGCAAAACATTACTTTCCTTCGTTTCGCAAAACATTACTTTCCTTCGTTTCGCAAAACATTACTTCCACTTTTTATCAGATAGAGGGTCGTCATAGCTTTCTAATGACACCAAGAACGTCCCGATCCGAGTTACGGATCAAAAGTTATGAAGGAAAGAAAACTGCACAAACTGACATGTTCGCTAGGCGAACCTCCAGCGAGCATTCGCTTCTGCCTTCGCTAGGCAAGCAAACTGGCGAGTAAACAAACAGAATGCTCCCATACCCAAAACACCATAAGTTCGCTAGGCAAAAGTCTGGCGAACCCTCGCCTTCGCCTTCGCTAGGCGAACGTTCCAGCGAACACCTTGGCAGAAAGTTCCCAGACTCAAAACACACTAAGTTCGCTAGGCGAACGCCCGCAGCGAACATTCGCTAGGCGAACATTCGGGTTCGCTAGGCGAACCCTCGACTGCTGTTCGCTGGGCTTCGCCCCAGGTTCGCTAGGCGAACGCTGCGAACCAGAACTTCTCAGCAGCGCTGTAACTCATCCAAAATCATCATTTCCTCACCCAAATCACTTCCAAGTTCCACCAAAACAATTAAAACATACTCCAATCATAATAACCATTATTCTTCACAGTTTATATCTCATTTCATCCGTTAGATTTCATTGATTCCACAAATTATCATTTCTCTCAAATCTAACCTAAGTTCCAAACATCTATTTCTAGGACTTAGAGTGTCTAACTAGAACCCACCTGATAATCGGAGAGGAGTTTGAAGAAGATGATGAATCGATGAAGAGATGATGAAGATCCAAGCTCCTTTCTCCACTTTCTCTCTTTTCTTCCCTTTTTCTCTTCTTCTTCTCTTCTTCTTCTTGCTATCTTCTTTCCCTTTTCTCTTTCTTTCCTTTCCAAATATATATATATATAAACCAATATTATATTATATAAATCCAATAGAGTAAAAATATCTCCAATTGATATTTTGTCATTCCAACCCAATTGATCAATTATTAGAGTTAACTTAAAATACTCCCTTAAACTAATGAATATCACTTTGCCTTTTAATAATTGATCTCTTCTAATGTCCAATTGAGCACTTAATTAATACGGGGTATCACAGAAGATGCATCCGTGACGAGATTGGTCTAGGAGAGAGTAAACACTAGTATGGAACATGTGTGAACTTTTGTGATTAGGAGAAAAGGCGAATGTGCCTTATGATTGTCGAATACAATCATGTTTGTTTGTGTGTGATCAAGTAATCGTAACCGGTTATCTTGAGTGCAGTTTCATGAGTCTCGAGCTCCTCTGAAATGGATGCACAACTACTTGGCAGGTTTGATTCCCCGTGCTGTACGAATGGCGCCCATGGAGCGTATGCTTGTGACGGTAAAAGGCCCGTGTGAAGTGACGGTTCATAACGGTAAAAGGCCCGTAGAACCCGAATCCATTCGTATGTCAAGTAGATTACAAGGATCCATGACTCGGGTCGACTTCTAGATGTAGAAGCGGATGGGAACAGGGGATGCCTTGGTATGGTTATCGATTAGTGATATTTTGAGTTGATGAACTCATGACATGTTTCCATATAGTGTGAGATTGTGAACTCAAAGTCATTTCCCTTCCCATTGACTTGAGTTAGGATTGATAGAACCTTGTACAGCCGAGAGGATCTATAGGATAGGGAACTCACTGAGATTTGATGTATCTCACCCCACTATAGTTGCTATATTTCAGGTACGGTTTGCAGGTTTGATTTACAAGTGGAGCGATGCTGGGATGTTTCAAGAGAAGCTTAGTTAAGCTTATTCCGCTGTGTATTTTATTGTTCTTGTACAATGAGGAATATTGTATATTGATCTTAGTTTTATTTTATTTTTGGCTAATTTCCATAGCTTGTACCATAGTTGTATTATGTTTTAGAATGGTCAAGTATGTGAATTACGCCATTAGGCACTTATGATGGTGTCAGTACCAAATACAATGCTTGTATTGTATTATTCTAGGTATATATTATACAGGGCATTACAGAAAAGATGCTTTGTGCGAAAAGTTTCCTCATGTGGTAACTTATAGAACCGTGATGGATGGCTATGCCAAAATTAAATGCTTTGAAGAAACCCTAAATATATACGATTACATGAAGCGTAATTTATCTAGTTTGAATAATCATGTACGGATTGAAGTCTATATTCATAGTAGTTTATTTTAGTAAAAGAGTTAAAAGTTTAATAGACTAGAAAAAGGTTTGAAGCAAAAAATTGAAATTTACTTTTAGAACAAAGTTCTAACAATAAAAAATTTATTAGGCGAGTCATTTGAAAATCTAAACTCAACCTAAAAATATATTCAACCTTTTGTGTATCTTTTGTGGAGGATAATTCACTCAACTTTTTATAGAACACACATGTCGAGAAACAAGATGTAGATGAAAACTCAATCTACTAATACCATTTCAAATTGAAACCCATTTAATCCCCTCAAAAATTCGAATAACTACCGCAAAGGAGCAACATCTCAGTAGTTAATTGCACTAGATAGTGAAACAACCAATCCCCAATATAGCTAATGGAAAAGAAAAATATAAATAAATATTTTTGTACCTGGTTCTCTCAGATGCCTGTTTGCAAGATTCAAAGGCTAAAACATACGCAGAAAATGAAAAGAAGTTAATTTAAAAAAATAAAACACATAATTGAAATTTATGAATGATTGACTCACTTATTCAACACAGTGATTTGATGAAGAACCATTCTTAAAGGATATAGTATTTTTTGGTGTTAAACTTAGTGTTAAAGTGAAAGAATAACCTCTCTCTCTCTCTCTCTATATATATATATATATATATATATAAACAAATCCTGTATTTTCCAAAAATTATTTAAAATAATATAAACGAATTCCCATAAGTTATATAGAAATTACTTAAATTGAAAAAATAATTTCTAAATTATCATAATCAACTTCCCATTCAGATATTTTTACTAATTTACTTAATATTGAAATAGTAAAAATATAATTTTTTCCTAATTAGAGAAAATAGTTAATAATAATTAAATAATAATCATTTTTAAACAATTGAATACCAATAAAATATTAGAAAAATTAGAAAAATAAGAAAAATTTTGAAATCTTAATTCTTTTGCAAGATTTTTTAAAATAAACTTGAAATAATTTATCAACTCACTAACCCAATAAACAAATTAACAAAAATTAAAAAATTTCATTTAATCATTTTTAAATTATTTAACATAAAACTTACTTTTAAAATTTCTTAAATACGGGTTGAATCTACAAAACAAATATCTACGACAAAAACTACATGGCCAAAATTTAAAATAAAATGTTAGATTGGGTCATATTAATCATGATATCAATTACTTTACGAATGTCCCTTATATGTTATTACATTGATTCTAAATCGAATACTCTCCATTTCTTTACGCATTTAAAAAGACCATAGAAAAAACATTCCTATGTATAAACTACAAAAATGTGTTATAATTAACAAATATTTTTTTTACGTTTCATTTCAACGTATAAATTTAGAAATTATTCAAGACACTTAATCTTGACATAATGATCCATCAAGGAACTATGCAACCATATTAGACTAAACTCGCATACATTCCATCCTTTACATACAATAAACCTCAAAATCATAGATTTTTCTTCTGCTCAAAGATTATGAGATCAAGAATATGGAAAAGATGCTTTGTGCGAAAAGTTTCCTCATGTGGTAACTTATAGAACCGTGATGGATGGCTATGCCAAAATTAAATGCTTTGAAGAAACCCTAAATATATGCGATTACATGAAGCGTAATTTATCTAGTTTGAATAATCATGTACGGATTGCAGTCTATATTCATAGTAGTTTATTTTAGTAAAAGAGTTAAAAGTTTAATAGACTAGAAAAAGGTTTGAAGCAAAAAATTGAAATTTACTCTTAGAACAAAGTTCTAACAATAAAAAATTTATTAGGCGAGTCATTTGAAAATCTAAACTCAACCTAAAAATATATTCAACCTTTTGTGTATCTTTTGTGGAGGGTAATTCACTCAACTTTTTATAGAACACACATGTCGAGAAACAAGATGTAGATGAAAACTCAATCTACTAATACCATTTCAAATTGAAACCCATTTAATCCCCTCAAAAATTCGAATAACTACCGCAAAGGAGCAACATCTCAGTAGTTAATTGCACTAGATAGTGAAACAACCAATCCCCAATATAGCTAATGGAAAAGAAAAATATAAATAAATATTTTTGTACCTGGTTCTCTCAGATGCCTGTTTGCAAGATTCAAAGGCTAAAACATACGCAGAAAATGAAAAGAAGTTAATTTAAAAAAATAAAATACATAATTGAAATATATGAATGATTGACTCACTTATTCAACACAGTGATTTGATGAAGAACCATTCTTAAAGTATATAGTATTTTTTGGTGTTAAACTTTGTGTTAAAGTGAAAGAATAACCTCTCTATCTCTCTCTCTCTCTCTCTCTCTCTATATATATATATATATATATATATATATATATATATATATATATCTATATATATATATATAAACAAATCATGTATTTTCCAAAAATTATTTAAAATAATATAAACGAATTCCCATAAGTTATATAGAAATTATTTAAATTGAAAAAATAATTTCTAAATTATCGTAATCAACTTCCCATTCAGATATTTTTACTAATTTACTTAATATTGAAATAGTAAAAATATAATTTTTTCCTAATTAGAGAAAATAGTTAATAATAATTAAATAATAATCATTTTTAAACAATTGAATACCAATAAAATATTAGAAAAATTAGAAAAATAAGAAAAATTTTGAAATCTTAATTCTTTTGCAAGATTTTTTAAAATAAACTTGAAATTATTTATCAACTCACTAACCCAATAAACAAATTAACAAAAATTAAAAAATTTCATTTAATCATTTTTAAATTATTTAACATAAAACTTACTTTTAAAATTTCTTAAATACGGGTTGAATCTACAAAACAAATATCTACGACAAAAACTACATGGCCAAAATTTAAAATAAAATGTTAGATTGGGTCATATTAATCATGATATCAATTACTTTACGAATGTCCCTTATATGTTATTACATTGATTCTAAATCGAATACTCTCCATTTCTTTACGCATTTAAAAAGACCATATGTAATGCCCTGTATAATATATATATCTAGAATAATACAATACACGCATTTTATTTGGTACTGACGCATCAAAAGTGGCTAATGGCATATTTCACATACTTGTCCATTCTAAAAACACAAATACAAACTATGGCACAAGTCATGGAAACTAGCCAAAGAAAATAAAATCTAAGAAGGTACAATATTCCTCATTGTACAAGAACAATAAAATACACAGCGGAAAAACTAAAACTGAGCTTCTCTTGAAATATCCAAGCATAGCTCCATTTGTAAATCAACCTGCAATCCGAACCTGAAATATAGCAACTATAGTGGGGTGAGATACATCAAATCTCAGTGAGTTCCCTATCCTACAGTCTTCTCGGCTTTACGAGGTTCTAAATAAACCTAACTCATGTCAAAGGGAAAGGGGAGTGACCATGAGTACACACACACAAGTAACCACCACGGTGAGCCTGTAAACTCACACTAGTACCGAAGTACCTCCTGAGCCTGTAAACTCAAGGATTCACAAAGTACCGAAGTACCTCCTGAGCCTGTAAACTCAAGGATTCACAATCAATAACCAATACCAAGGTATCCCCTATTCCCGTCCGCTTCTACGTCTAGAAGACGACCCGAGTCATGGATCCTTGTCGCTACTTGGCATATGAATTGGATTCGGGATCACCAGTCCGTACACCGTGATCTGTCACTTCTCACGGCCCGTACACCGTCACAAGTCTCTTTACCCGTAGGCTTCAATCGTACTTAACACGGGACTCAAACCTGCCAAGTAGTTGTGCATAACGTTTCAGAGGAGGTGCTCGAGTCTTATGAAACTACACCGCAAGAAAAAGTGGTTATGATTGAAATGCACACGCCTCGGCCTTTCCTGCACGAGCGTTGCCACATATTTAAATTTCACACATCTGACACAGTTATGGTAATACTCCTCGCCCTTTCTATTTCTTTTCCATATTAACATGCATATTCAATCACAATCATGCTAAACAATAATTAATTACACATAGCATAAAACAATTGCATAACAGAATCACATAAAACATCACTTTCGGGTTCCCTCCAATTCACTTTCATAGCATAGGATATTTCCATAGCTTTACAACGACTATTACCATGCCTCGATCGGAGTTACGATCCAAAAGATATGGATCTTTAAACACTTCTCACAAATTTCCACTTTTAAACATTTGTGCATTTTGTAAACATTACATTTCTATATTTATCTCATCAATCCAAGGCATAAACATATGTTTATATTCCTCTATCATAAAGAGAATAAAATTAGCTTCCCAACGCTTCGAACGGGGACCAAAACGGACTTACAGTTCAAAAGTTATGGGTTTTTGAAAATAATATTTTTCTGAAAACTGACATTATTAATCGATTAACGCATTTGTTTAACTGGTTAACAGGTTCAATTTTCACGTAAAACCCCATTTTTCATTGGTTAATCGGTTACCAAAAGTGGTTAATCGATTAACCCTGTTGCAGAAGCTCAAAAACCTGTTTTTCTTGATACAAAACCCATCTAAACTCATTCAAAACATGTTGGGACATCAAAACAATTATCGACAGATGATTCTACCCATATAGTGATCATACTACACAATTTATATCGCGTTTCATCCGTTAGATTTCATTTATTAACCAATTAATCATTTTCTCACAATTTGTACCCTAAGTTCTAAACTTAGTTCTAGAACTTAAAGTGTCTAACTAGAACCCACCTGGTAATCGAAGAGGAGTTTGAAGAAGATGATGGTGATGATCCATGAGTTTTCTTTCTTCTTCCTCTTCTCCACTTTCTCTCTTCTGCTCTTCCTTTCCTTTTTCTTCTTTCTTCTTCTCTTACTATCTTTTCTTTTCTTTTTCCTTTCTTAACAAATATATATATATATATATATATATATATATATATATATATATATATATATAATGCTTATTATATAATATACTCCAATAGAGTAAAATATCTCCGATTGAAATTTTATCGTCTCAACCCAATTTGATCAATTATTAGAGTTACCTTAAAATACTTCCTTGAATTAAAATAATTGATCTCTTCAGAGTTCATCAGTTGCTCTATTGATCCCAATTGATAATACTTAAAGTGCTTATATGATTCCATTAATCCAATTTACTAAAGATAGAGCACACAAAAGCTTATCTGATCTCATCTGATATCCAATTGAGCATTTAAATAATACGGGGTATTACACTCTCCCCCCCTTAAATTGAAATTCGCCCCTGAATTTCCTCTATTCAACAATAACCGCAGTCTGTATCCTGGTCTTAGATTCACACTTAACTTTACGTCCGTTACAATTTCTGACGTATCCATAATCCAACTTGATTTCGCAGACCAAATTCTTAATTTCACGAATTATCAAACTTCACGTCCTTATTCATATTCTTATTCCAATATCGAGTTAATTCCTAACTTTGCGTTTCCTCAATTCATCTGTTGCCCATAAAAAGACTAGGTCGCATCCCACCTCGGAAGGAGTGTACCATTCTACATTCCTCTACCGAGTCACCAACCAAACCGCAACACCTTATCTTGATTCAGGGTAACAACCACTCATCAAATCCTCATGAGGTAATTCGGTGATTCCTTAACTTCTTACAATTACCGGCAACTATTCCTCCGTAAATTCTTCAACGTTCTAAATCACTCCACAATTAGTCAAACGTCTTCTTTACCAGTTTCCTATGGTCTGATACTATACACGGTACTCAGTAAATCTGACCTTTCCTTTCCTTCGTGTCACACCAAAAGGTAACACGCTTAGAACAAGATCTCCTTACTTCCACACTTGCAAGTAACAATCATTCTAATCCTTATTAGTCTGACTGAACTCTTCATCTGTCACCTTCTAATGCGCAACTCCAATTCTAACAATGGGATACCACCAACTCTTAAGCACTACCACGTAGCAGATAGTCCATGGGGAAACACACTTATCCACTGGGATCCTTACTAATCAACGGTACAAGAAACTTACTGACGTCCTATGGTAGAATAATTCCTTTGCCAACACATAATATCTTAACATCTGTCCAACACTCTCTAGACGCTAAAGTTACAGGAGTTACACTGTTACAACCACAACATATACAATTCTCAATCCATTCTAAACTCGAATTAATGCATCCAAAATAGCTTAACAGCTTCTGATGCTAGTTACCACATTCTAAATCGATTATACCTACGGTTTTCCGACTTACTCAAGATTCCTTGTTGACACGAGATCCCATCCAACATCAACGTAACACCAACATAGAACTACAATCATATACGAGTCACCACTTATCAAAACTTAAACCATCCAAAGCACAATTGTGAGTTTTCCATACCACTCACCAATTCACAACTACACTCTACACGCACATACGCTGTCGAAGTCTATACCGTGCTTCCCAATTAAATCCTCGTCTCTCCATCGTTTTATCCATAATGATCCAAGTTACATACTTAACTTCGGAATGCCCAATTCTTACTCGTACTTGGAAAGATAACTTTCAAATTTCCTTCTCTGGGTAAAACACAACTGGCACCACTCTTACGGAGTCCAAAACCAAAACCATGAACTCACGGAAGATAACACTTACTAAATTCTGACCAACCGCTCATACCTGATTAACACCATTATTAAACACCGAAATATTCCTTACGGGGTCAACACTTCGTGAGTATTCTTTAACTTCACCCTCAAGGTTTTCTCATACTCAACACAAACTCACAAGGTTACTTCCCCAAACGTCAACTCCCTTGTCGTCTAAACAAATGGCCCACTATGTAACACCCTTCCAGAAGTTCTAATTTCAAAATACAATTTCGTCTTTCATTAACTTGCATTCCAGTTCTCTATTCGCATAATACCCTCCAATAGGAGCAACCTAAGGTAACAAAACGCAGATGATGGTCATTAAGGGATTTCACCATTTACCCACGCGTTAATCGATTAACCACCGGAGCTAATCGGTTAACTCCTCAAAATTTAGCACAAAACGCCATCCTTGCACGTGTTAATCGGTTAACCCCATTGGTTAATCGGTTAACAGTGCTGCAAAAAACAAAAATCAGTTTTCCTCTTAATTCAAAGCCATCCATACTCAACCATCAATCTAATTGGTTCTAACTTGAAATATCATTTTCCAACTCGCGGCTCCTTAACTTGTATAACATCACCAACCATAATCCACTTACGGTAAATCCGACAAGGTCAAAACATTCAGACGACACACTCTAACCAAGTGACAAGGTAGAATTTCAAATTCTGACGCGGTCACACGACAACTCTTCGGCGGGATAGTTCACTTTTCTGCTCAAACAATTACACTGGCGGGAAACCAATAGTGACGACATTCTGGGGTTTTTAATCACAGTTCATACCTGATTCATCCCCAACCAAAAACCAACATACAACCTTGTTCTCTCACTTGAACTTCTTGGTGGGACATAAAACAACAACATTCTTAGTCCAACAAAAGGTAGATTCCGAATATTCCGATTATTCACAAATACAGGAGTTTCTCTATACTTGAAAATAAATCGGGGTAATGCACCCTCTTGAAGAACCTTTCTATCACTTCGCACACATTGACCGGGATTTCTTACCCTTCGCTATCCATGGAACATCCCACTTTCGCCAAATTACTTAATGGAAAGTTTGCAACCGACAACTCTCATCAACTATTAACAAAACCCTTCCGGTATAAATCGTTCCATGATTTACACTTAGTCTGTAATACGTCCTAAATTGCTTTTCATTGTTTTACCACAATCTTAACTCTGAAATACAGTACTCACTGTTCCACAAGGTACGTCCCTTCACACTTGTCTCAAGAATAAAAATCCATTACGTACACTATGACTACGGTGCTACTACTACGCTTGTTCTTAATACCAAGGTGTAACTTTCTCACTCCACGTCATACTAATACGGTTCTCATGAGTAAACCATCTATAATTACACTTCCTTAATTATAAGTTCATCAACACCTTAGAAATTCCATTGCACGTTCGTCCAGAATACATTTCCGTTGTCATTTCCTCATAATATACTGTCGATACCGTTTCCTACATCGTGCTTACTTTCGCTCTCCATTGTAACCCTATTAGGTCCAAATATAAAACCACCTTACTAAATTTTCCTTAAATCCAAGATACTCACTCTATTCCTTAACACACACCTCTTCCGGGCTGTCTCACTACACTTCCTGTTACCAAATGAAGTTCAAACTTCCTACGAAACAATAACTTATACTGTTCCTTGGGTAATTCAACAATTCCAAATTGGTCTCTTACTACAAACAGAAATCCCGATGTATCATTTCAAACTAAATCTCTATTCATAACTAAAGATACATAATTCATCACCTACTCTTCGTCCGACGCACACTTGTTTCACTTGAAGCATGTAAACACATCCTTGTGCTCCTTCACACACTTTTCTACTTCTTTAAGTTCCCATAAAAGCCGAACGTCCTTAACTCTCAACTTTAACCAGTCGGAAGATATTGTTCCGAACACATTCCTTAAGGTACTCTCGTCCATTCAAGATACCTTAACGACCTTAGAAACTGAAGCGCCAATACTTATCTCACTTCTGGAACTTACGTCACACGTTCCACCAAACAACTTTTCTTTTCCACGGAATGAGATTACTTGAAATTCTTATCCAGATTAGTGGTCAATCCAGCTCTACTAGTGATTTACATATTCCTTGATACCTTAACCAATCGTCCGATAGGGATCCTTAACCTTTCGACTCCATCAATTCCAAAGGATTTCTTAATAACACACCACTCTTTAATTCCATGTTATCCAAGGCATAACTTCTACAAAACCTTACTGAGCTGACCAAAACTCCTCACTACTAACTCTTGGCTCGAGCGTTCCCTCACAGCACAAGTTCCGACAACACTTCGAAATCCTCGTGGTCGCTCAACCATGATTCTACCTATCACATACATAGTATTAGGTTGATCAGGCCCAACACTAGATAGTATGATATTAAGTTTCATGTGGCAAGACACACTTAAGAGGCAGGAATAGATTTACTTATGATGTTTCAAGGCTAGGTCGAGGATACGACCTGCTCTGATACCAACTGTAATTCCCGGTATAATATATATATATCTAGAATAATACAATACACGCATTTTATTTGGTACTGACGCATCAAAAGTGCCTAATGGCATAGTTCACATACTTGTCCATTCTAAAAACACAAATATAAACTATGGCACAAGTCATGGAAACTAGCCAAAGAAAATAAAATCTAAGAAGGTACAATATTCCTCATTGTATAAGAACAATAAAATACACAGCGGAAAAACTGAAACTGAGCTTCTCTTGAAATATCCAAGCATAGCTCCATTTGTAAATCAACCTGCAATCCGAACCTGAAATATAGCAACTATAGTGGGGTGAGATACATCAAATCTCAGTGAGTTCCCTATCCTATAGTCCTCTCGGCTTTACAAGGTTCTAAATAAACCTAACTCATGTCAAAGGGAAAGGGGAGTGACCATGAGTACACACACACAAGTAACCACCACGGTGAGCCTGTAAACTCACACTAGTACCGAAGTACCTCCTGAGCTTGTAAACTCAAGGATTCACAAAGTACCGAAGTACCACTACAACAAAAGTAAGTTATAACATCGCACCTTAGATAGCGCTTTAATACAAAAGCGCTGCTATAAGTTAAAAACAAGGAAACTAGCCATTTAAAAAAGTCAAAGCGCAAAAAAATATAAGACCTTAGACAGCGCTTTGGTCAAAAGCGCTTTATAAGGTCTTATAAATTTAAAAAAAAAATTTAATGGAAAATATTAGACAGCGCTTTAGTTAAAAGCGCTTTCTAAGGTCTTATAAATTTAAAAAAAATATAAGACCTTAGACAGCGCTTCGGTCAAAAGCGCTTTCTAAAGTTTTATTAATTTAAAAAAAAAAATTAAAGGAAAATATTAGACAGCGCTTACCTTAAAAGCGCTTTCTAAGGTCTTAAAAATTAAAAAAAAAATAAAATCAAAAGCGCTGTCTAAGGCCAACTTTTGAAAGCGCTTTTAAAAGCGCTGTCTAAGGTCCAGCTTAGAAAGCGCTTTTATTAAAAGCGCTGTCTAAGGTCTAATAAAATTAAAATATATGAATAGTCAGTATTCATTTTCATATTTCCGCTCTTTCTTCTCCCCTGCATGCGAACAGAGCTCAAAACCCTTCACCGAAAAACCTTCACCGTCAACTGTCCTTAACCGTCCGTCAACCGTAAACCTTCACCGAAAAACCTTGCCTTCCGTCCGTTTCTGCTCATTTCCGTCGTCGTTCGTTTCTGCTCATTGCCGTCGTCTGTCCGTTTCTGCTCTTTGATATATTTCGTTCTTGCATTGCCGTTGTTACCGTCGTTAAAGGTACGCCGTTGTTGTGTTTTGTTAAGTTTTGTTAATGAAGTTAATGAAAATGAGTTTTGTTAATGAAGTTCGTTCATTTCGTTCTTTCTGCTCTTTGATGAGTTTTGTTAATGAAGTTATGTTGGACTGTTTTATTAATGAAGTTTTGTAGTGAATGAGTATGTTTGAAGTTTTGTTAATGAAGTTTTGTAGTGAATGAGTATATTTGATGAGTTTGTTAATGAGTTTTGTTAATGAAGATTTGTTAATAAAGTTTTGTAGTGAATGTGTATGTTTGATGAGTATGTTTGATGAGTTTTGTTAATGAAGTTATTGTTTAGGTCGAAATTAGTTGGACTGTTGTTGGAATTTGAATTGTTAACATGCTAGTTTAGGTTAGTTTTAGTGAGCTAACTCCAAGTATTTTTGTTTAAAACATATTTTATTATATTTGTTAAATCGTTTAGTTTAGTTTAGTTTAGTTTAGTTTAGTTTAGTTTAGTTTAGTTTAGTTTAATGAAGTTTTGTTTAAAACATCTTCTAAATAGTTTAGTTTAATGAAGTTTAGTTTAATGAAGTTTTGTTTAATGAAGTTTTGTTTAAAACATCTTCTAAATAGTTTAGTTTAGTTTTATTAAATCTTCTAAAAAACTTTTATTTTAAAACATATCCAACTCTTTAGCCATTATAGCTAAAGAGGTAAAATTTGTTTTATACTTGATTTCTTTCTTATATTTGTTATATATTATGTCATATTTGTTATATTTGATATCCTTGATTTCTTTATTATATTTGTTATATATTATATTTGATATCCTTGATTTATTTATTACAGGTTAGATGGCTACTAACAATGATCACCCACATGATGATGATCACCCACATGATGATGATCACCCACATGATGATGATCACCTACATGATGATGATCCCGATATTCAGGTTGGAAGTAACAGATCTATGGAAGCAGAGATTAGAAGAGGAATAACCATTATGAAGAGAGTGATCCGTGCTAGAGATCAAGGCATCACTTATAATGTGCATTGGAGCGCCCAGAATACACTTATTGAGCCTAACGGTCATACTTTGACAAGTTTCATTGGTGCACTTGTAAGGAATGCGGTTCCTATTACTTGTGATGATTGGAGATCCAAACAGTTGAAGGAAACCAAAGAAAAAATTTGGAATGAGATAAAGGTACCATAATTATGTCTTTAATTATGCCAACTAATTATGTCCTTTAAATTATTTGTACTAACCAATGTGTATGGTTTTTTTAGAGGTGCTTCAACGTCGAGGAAGAAAGAAAAGCTTTTTTGATGAGATTGGCAGGGAAGCTCCTAAGAGGGTTTAGGACATATTTAAACCGCACATATCTTAGGGATGCTGACGATAACTTTGTTGATGGAGAGTATCCATCTAAATATGCAAGTTTGATTTCACCACAAGAATGGGTAACGTTTAAATCCAAACGACAAACCCCAGAATTTACGCGATTAAGTGCAATTAATCGGGAAAGAGCATCAACTCCCAAGTATAAATACAGGAAAGGACGTGTTGGATATGGACGTTTGGAGCAATCTTTGGTAAGTATCAATATATTGCAATGCAATAATAATTGTTCATCATGAGTTATAGTTGATCATATTATTTGGCTTTATATGTAGTTACAACAGGCGAATAGCTCTGAAACATCTCTTCCTGCACATGTCTTGTGGAAGGAAGCCCGTGTGGGCAAGGCTGGAGTTGTTGCAGTAGAGGTTCTACAAGTATTTGAGAAATGTGTAAGTATAACAATATTTCTTTAATTAAATCAAAACTTTATTAACAAATATTTGACAAATATTCGATATTCATCTGATTTTCAGGAGGCGTTATCTCAGTCTGTATCTCCAGACGATACCAGGAGCATACTTAGTCGGGCATTAGATGTCCCTGAGTATTCTGGTCGGGTGAGGGGTAAGGCATTGGGGATCACCCCGACCTCCTTGAATATTAAAAATGGAAAGGTTGCTAGTAATGCAGAACTTCAAGCTAAATTGGAAGCACTAGAAGCTGAGGTTCGGGAATTACGAAAGGAAAAAGAAAGGGATAACGCTTCATGTTTTAGAGATGGATCGGAGAAAGATAGTATCAACTGCAGCTTTCATCCGATTATTCCAGAGGTAATTATATATATATTTATGAAATTAAATTAGTAGCTTAAATTATTTAAATGACATATATACACATTAACAATGGCATATTTATTTTTGGTTTTAGGGCGTTTCCCAATGTCAGCTCTTCTTATCTTCACCAACTTATCGGAATGTTGCAAAGGGAAAAGTGTATAACAATGGGGTACAATTACTTCACAATAAATCCCTCCCTATTGGAAGTTTGAAAGTATCAGTTGATATTGCTATAGAGGAGGAAGCACCATTACCCTATCCTGACGATGATTCGGATGTAACATTGGTGCGAGATGCTATAGGGTTGTATGTTGCATGGCCGTCAAACCTCATACTCATAGGATATGAGGTATGCTTAAAACCGTTATAAACCTTTGTTAACCTTAATGTGTAGATTCAAAGATTTTACGAGCATTTTATTTTCATTTTTTACATGGTAATGTTATTTAGACTCCAACAAAATCCAAAACAAAGGATAAGCGGATTCCGGAGCATACCGAGTTCGTTGTTTCAAAAAAACAGGTACATCACAATTATATGATATTTATGCATAGAAAATGTTAAATTGGATATCTTATACTTCATCTAACAAATTATATGATATATAGCTGCCTGGTAAACAGATTAGCAACATTTCAATGCAAAAAAATGTTGGTGCTAAGAAGAGCAGGGGTAGAAAACAACCTATCTCCAAGTTTAGGTCGTGCCTCCAGACGTATCTACAAGTGACAGATATTATCACCGGAGGTGTTCGTCTTATACATATGGAGAAAGGTATCTATGGCTTTGAACATGACCAAATTATTAGTAATGAAGACTTCGAGCAAGTTTTCAATCATGAAGAATTGGGCGGCACTGTTGTCAATACATACGTGAGGTATATATCCGATCTACTTTGGTATATTAATTGAACAACTTGTTTACTTTATGTTTCAAATGAATAGTCTAATGTTAATGATGTTTTTATTTAAGGTTTCTGTATGACAGAGTTATGCGCCCACACGGATTGCAGCAAAGATTTGCATTCCTATGCCCGGCGTCTGTCAACTTAACCTTAATAATCAATAAACCAGATGAGGTCCTGGAGTATATACGCGACGTCTTTATGGACAACCAAGAAACGGAAAAGTTGTTCTTTTTACCGTTTAATACTGGGTTAGATTTTCATTCTAAATTCATCTATTATAGTTTTTTTGTATTTTGACGTCGTGTAGAAAGTTTCCATCTAACACTTGTTTAATCTTACAGTGGACATTGGTTGTAGGTCGCAATTAATCCTAGCAGAGCAATGGTGTATTATCTGGATTCGTTAGGAAATGATTGGACAACATACCCGGATTTGAAGAAGTGTATTGACACGTAAGTGAGATTGTTCTAAATATGAATGTGTATATTTATTTGTTTGTTTATTTATTTATGTGAATTTTTCTAAATATTCACTTATATTTTATTAGCGCTATACAAGCTTTCCTAGCACTACGAGATAGCCATCTACCACAGCGGAGAGTCAACCCCATTATTACATGGAATACAGTGAAGGTATATTAATTATCACATGTGTTATTATATTAGTGATGTTACGTGATAAAACTTAGGATTTATCCATATTTTCTTTTCATTTGTAGTGTCCTCGGCAACGCAATCAAATAGATTGCGGCTATTTCATGTTGAGGTTTATGAGAGACACTCTTTTGTTGGATCGAATAGAGATTTCATCCGATGTATGTATTTCTAACTTATGAGTTATTTTAATATTAACACATATCTCTCATGTCTAATGAAATAGTTAAAACTAAATCAAACTATGTTATATTATTATGTAGTACTTTGAAGAATGCAAGTGTGCTCATTACTCAATTTCTCAATTGGATGAAATTAAAGAGGATTGGTGTCAATACATTATGGAGCTCGGAATTTTACAAGGTATAATATTGTACTCTTACTTTAATTGATGAGAATTTAAATATGTGTAACTTTGTTTATGTATTCTTTTAATTGAATTACAATCTTTGTGTTTTCAGGACCTATAATGTAGATTTGAAGCATACCTTTGGTTGGATGCAAAAGTACTAGTATAAGTGATATGTGCATTTGTAGAAAAAATGTAATGATTTGTAATTATAAATAGGTGTATATATAATTTTGGTTTGTAATTTTAAATATATATATATTGGTTTGAATTGCCAATTGTTTTGGATATATAATTTTGGTGTAAATTGGTACATTTAAATAGGATAAATTGGATTGATTTGAATCTCCAAATTGTGGTATTTTTCTGAACAGGTCAAAAATAGGTTGAAAAAACAGGTCAAATTCTGGTTGAAAAAACCTGGTAAAAATTGAGGTTTTAAAAAATTTATATAAAATTTTTCGTATACCTTAGACAGCACTTTTGGTGAAAGCGCTGTCTAAGGTATACCTTTGACAGCGCTTTGGGTGAAAGCGCTGTCTAAGGTATACCAAAAAAAGTAAAAAAAGGTAGGGCTTAGACAGCGCTTTCACCAAAAGCGCTGTCTAAGGTATACGAAAAATTTTATATAAAGGTACCATAGACAACGCTTTTCATTAAATATACCCACCTTTAGACAGCGCTTTTGGTATTAACCAAAGCGCTGTCTAAACCTATAGCAGCGCAGGTTTAGACAGCGCTTAAAAGCGCTGTCTAAGGGCAAAAAAAGTGTTGTCTAAGGTCTTATCTGTTGTAGTGTACCTCCTGAGCTTGTAAACTCAAGGATTCATAATCAATAACCAATACTAAGGTATCCCCTATTCCCGTCCGCTTCTACGTCTAGAAGACGACCCGAGTCATGGATCCTTGTCGCTACTTGGCATACGAATTAGATTCAGGATCACCGGTCCGTACACCGTGATCCGTCTCTTCTCACGGCCCGTACACCGTCACAAGTCTCTTTACCCGTAGGCTTCAATCGTACTTAACACGGGACTCAAACCTGCCAAGTAGTTGTGCATAACGTTTCGGAGGAGGTGCTCGAGTCTCATGAAACTACACTGCAAGAAACAGTGGTTATGATTGAAATGCACACACCTCGGCCTTTCCTGCACGAGCGTTGCCACATATTTAAATTTCACACATCGGACACAGTTATGGTAATACTCCTCGCCCTTTCTATTTCTTTTCCATATTAACATGCATATTCAATCACAATCATGCTAAACAATAATTAATTACACATAGCATAAAACAATTGCATAACAGAATCACATAAAACATCACTTTCGGGTTCCCTCCGATTCTTTCAATCGGGTATCAAAGCCATTATTTTTCACTTTCATAGCGTAGGATATTTCCATAGCTTTACAAAGACTATTACCATGCCTCGATCCGAGTTACGATCCAAAAGATATGGATCTTTAAACACTTCTCACAAATTTCCACTTTTAAACATTTGTGCATTTTGTAAACATTACATTTCTATATTTTTCTCATCAATCCAAGGCATAAACATATGTTTATATTCCTCTATCATAAAGGGAATAAAATTAGCTTCCCAACGCTTCGAACGGGGACCAAAACGGACTTACAGTTCAAAAGTTATGGGTTTTTGAAAATAATATTTTTCTGAAAACTGACACTGTTAATCGATTAACGCATTTGGTTAACCGGTTAACAGGTTCAATTTTCACGTAAAACCCCATTTTTCATTGGTTAATCGGTTACCAAAAGTGGTTAATCGATTAACCATGTTGCAGAAGCTCAAAAACCTGTTTTTCATGATACAAAACCCATCCAAACTTATTCAAAACATGTTGGGACATCAAAACAATTATTGACAGATGATTCTACCCATATAGTGATCATACTACACAATTTATATCGCGTTTCATCCGTTAGATTTCATTGATTAACCAATTAATCATTTTCTCACAATTTCTAACCTAAGTTCTAAACTTAGTTCTAGAACTTAAAGTGTCTAACTAGAACCCACATGGTAATCGAAGAGGAGTTTAAAGAAGATGATGGTGATGATCCATGAGTTTTCTTTCTTCTTCCTCTTCTCCACTTTCTCTCTTCTGCTCTTCCTTTCCTTTTTCTTCTTTCTTCTTCTCTTACTATCTTTTCTTTTCTTTTTCCTTTCTTAACAAATATATATATATATAATGCTTATTATATAATATACTCCAATAGAGTAAAATATCTCCGATTGATATTTTATCGTCTCAACCCAATTTGATCAATTATTAGAGTTACCTTAAAATACTTTCTTGAATTAAAATAATTGATCTCTTCAGAGTTCATCAGTTCCTCTATTGATCCCAATTGATAATACTTAAAGTACTTATAGGATTCCATTAATCTAATTTACTAAAGATAGAGCACACAAAAGCTTATCTGATCTCATCTGATATCCAATTGAGCATTTACATAATACGGGGTATTACACCGTAGAAAAAACATTCCTCTGTATAAACTACAAAAATGTGTTATAATTAACAAATATTTTTTTTACGTTTCATTTCAACGTATAAATTTAGAAATTATTCAAGACACTTAATCTTGACATAATGATCCAACAAGGAACTATGCAACCATATTAGACTAAACTCGCATACATTCCATCCTTTACATACAATAAACCTCAAAATCATAGATTTTTCTTCTGCTCAAAGATTATGAGATCAAGAATATGGAAAAGATGCTTTGTGCGAAAAGTTTCCTCATGTGGTAACTTATAGAACCGTGATGGATGGCTATGCAAAAATTAAATGCTTTGAAGAAACCCTAAATATATACGATTACATGAAGCGTAATTTATCTAGTTTGAATAATCATGTACGGATTGAAGTCTATATTCATAGTAGTTTATTTTAGTAAAAGAGTTAATAGTTTAATAGACTAGAAAAAGGTTTGAAGCAAAAAATTGAAATTTACTTTTAGAACAAAGTTCTAACAATAAAAAATTTATTAGGCGAGTCATTTGAAAATCTAAACTCAACCTAAAAATATATTCAACCTTTTGTGTATCTTTTGTGGAGGATAATTCACTCAACTTTTTATAGAACACACATGTCGAGAAACAAGATGTAGATGAAAACTCAATCTACTAATACCATTTCAAATTGAAACCCATTTAATCCCCTTAAGAATTCGAATAACTACCGCAAAGGAACAACATCTCAGTAGTTAATTGCACTAGATAGTGAAACAACCAATCCCCAATATATAAATAAATATTTTTGTACCTGGTTCTCTCAGATGCCTGTTTGCAAGATTCAAAGGCAACATACGCAGAAAATGAAAAGAAGCTAATTTAAAAAAATAAAACACATAATTGAAATTTATGAATGATTGACTCACTTATTCAACACAGTGATTTGATGAAGAACCATTCTTAAAGTATATAGTATTTTTTGGTGTTAAACTTAGTGTTAAAGTGAAAGAATAACCTCTCTCTCTCTCTCTCTCTCTCTCTCTATATATATATATATATATATATATATATATATATATATATATATATATATATATATAAACAAATCATGTATTTTCCAAAAATTATTTAAAATAATATAAACGAATTCCCATAAGTTATATAGAAATTACTTAAATTGAAAAAATAATTTCTAAATTATCGTAATCAACTTCCCATTCAGATATTTTTAGTAATTTACTTAATATTGAAATAGTAAAAATATTTTTTTTTTCCTAATTAGAGAAAATAGTTAATAATAATTAAATAATAATCATTTTTAAACAATTGAATACCAATAAAATATAAGAAAAATTAGAAAAATAAGAAAAATTTTGAAATCTTAATTCTTTTGCAGGATTTTTTAAAATAAACTTGAAATAATTTATCAACTCACTAACCCAATAAACAAATTAACAAAACTTAAAAAATTTCATTTAATCATTTTTAAATTATTTAACATAAAACTTACTTTTAAAATTTCTTAAATACGGGTTGAATCTACAAAACAAATATCTACGACAAAAACTACATGGCCAAAATTTAAAATAAAATGTTAGATTGGGTCATATTAATCATGATATCAATTACTTTACGAATGTCCCTTATATGTTATCACATTGATTCTAAATCGAATACTCTCCATTTCTTTACGCATTTAAAAAGACCATAGAAAAAACATTCCTATGTATAAACTACAAAAATGTGTTATAATTAACAAATATTTTTTTTACGTTTCATTTCAACGTATAAATTTAGAAATTATTCAAGACACTTAATCTTGACATAATGATCCATCAAGGAACTATGCAACCATATTAGACTAAACTCGCATACATTCCATCCTTTACATACAATAAACCTCAAAATCATAGATTTTTCTTCTGCTTAAAGATTATGAGATCAAGAATATGGAAAAGATGCTTTGTGCGAAAAGTTTCCTCATGTGGTAACTTATAGAACCGTGATGGATGGCTATGCCAAAATTAAATGCTTTGAAGAAACCCTAAATATATACGATTACATGAAGCGTAATTTATCTAGTTTGAATAATCATGTACGGATTGAAGTCTATATTCATAGTAGTTTATTTTAGTAAAAGAGTTAAAAGTTTCATAGACTAGAAAAAGGTTTGAAGCAAAAAATTGAAATTTACTTTTAGAACAAAGTTCTAACAATAAAATATTTATTAGGCGAGCCATTTGAAAATTTAAACTCAACCTAAAAATATATTCAACCTTTTGTGTATCTTTTGTGGAGGATAATTTACTCAAATTTTTATAGAACACACATGTCGAGAAACAAGATGTAGATGAAAACTCAATCTACTAATACCATTTCAAATTGAAACCCATTTAATCCCCTTAAAAATTTGAATAACTATCGCAAAGGAGCAACATCTCAGTAGTTAATTGCACTAGATAGTGAAACAACCAATCCCCAATATAGCTAATGGAAAAGAAAATATAAATAAATATTTTTGTACCTGGTTCTCTCAGATGCCTGTTTGCAAGATTCAAAGGCTAAAACATACGCAGAAAATGAAAAGAACTTAATTTAAAAAAATAAAACACATAATTGAAATTTATGAATGATTGACTCACTTATTCAACACAATGATTTGATGAAGAACCATTCTTAAAGTATATAGTATTTTTTGGTGTTAAACTTAGTGTTAAAGTGACAGAATAACCTCTCTCTCTCTCTCTCTCTCTCTCTCTATATATATATATATATATATATATATATAAACAAATCATGTATTTTCCAAAAATTATTTAAAATAATATAAACGAATTCCCATAAGTTATATAGAAATTACTTAAATTGAAAAAATAATTTCTAAATTATCGTAATCAACTTCCCATTCAGATATTTTTACTAATTTACTTAATATTGAAATAGTAAAAATATAATTTTTTCCTAATTAGAGAAAATAGTTAATAATAATTAAATAATACTCATTTTTAAACAATTGAATACCAATAAAATATAAGAAAAATTAGAAAAATAAGAAAAATTCTGAAATCTTAATTCTTTTGCAAGATTTTTTAAAATAAACTTAAAATAATTTAGCAACTCACTAACCCAATAAACAAATTAACAAAAATTAAAAAATTTCATTTAATCATTTTTAAATTATTTAACATAAAACTTACTTTTAAAATTTCTTAAATACGGGTTGAATCTACAAAACAAATATCTACGACAAAAACTACATGGCCAAAATTTAAAATAAAATGTTAGATTGGGTCATATTAATCATGATATCAATTACTTTACGAATGTCCCTTATATGTTATTACATTGATTCTAAATCGAATACTTTCCATTTCTTTACGCATTTAAAAAGACCATAGAAAAAACATTCCTATGTATAAACTACAAAAATGTGTTATAATTAACAAATATTTTTTTTACGTTTCATTTCAACGTATAAATTTAGAAATTATTCAAGACACTTAATCTTGACATAATGATCCATCAAGGAACTATGCAACCATATTAGACTAAACTCGCATACATTCCATCCTTTACATACAATAAACCTCAAAATCACAGATTTTTCTTCTGCTCAAAGATTATGAGATCAAGAATATGGAAAAGATGCTTTGTGCGAAAAGTTTCCTCATGTGGTAACTTATAGAACCGTGATGGATGGCTATGCCAAAATTAAATGCTTTGAAGAAACCCTAAATATATACGATTACATGAAGCGTAATTTATCTAGTTTGAATAATCATGTACGGATTGAAGTCTATATTCATAGTAGTTTATTTTAGTAAAAGAGTTAAAAGTTTAATAGACAAGAAAAAGGTTTGAAGTAAAAAATTGAAATTTACTTTTAGAACAAAGTTCTAACAATAAAAAATTTATTAGGCGAGTCATTTGAAAATCTAAACTCAACCTAAAAATATATTCAACCTTTTGTGTATCTTTTGTGGAGGATAATTCACTCAACTTTTTATAGAACACACATGTCGAGAAACAAGATGTAGATGAAAACTCAATCTACTAATACCATTTCAAATTGAAACCCATTTAATCCCTTTAAGAATTCGAATAACTACCGCAAAGGAACAACATCTCAGTAGTTAATTGCACTAGATAGTGAAACAACCAATCCCCAATATAGCTAATGGAAAAGAAAAATATAAATAAATATTTTTGTACCTGGTTCTCTCAGATGCCTGTTTGCAAGATTCAAAGGCTACATACGTAGAAAATGAAAAGAAGTTAATTTAAAAAAATAAAACACATAATTGAAATTTATGAATGATTGACTCACTTATTCAACACAGTGATTTGATGAAGAACCATTCTTAAAGTATATAGTATTTTTTGGTGTTAAACTTAGTGTTAAAGTGAAAGAATAACCTCTCTCTCTCTCTCTCTCTCTCTCTATATATATATATATATATATATATATATATAAACAAATCATGTATTTTCCAAAAATTATTTAAAATAATATAAACGAATTCCCATAAGTTATATAGAAATTACTTAAATTGAAAAAATAATTTCTAAATTATCGTAATCAACTTCCCATTCAGATATTTTTACTAATTTACTTAATATTGAAATAGTAAAAATATAATTTTTTCCTAATTAGAGAAAATAGTTAATAATAATTAAATAATAATCATTTTTAAACAATTGAATACCAATAAAATATAAGAAAAATTAGAAAAATAAGAAAAATTCTGAAATCTTAATTCTTTTGCAAGATTTTTTAAAATAAACTTAAAATAATTTAGCAACTCACTAACCCAATAAACAAATTAACAAAAATTAAAAAATTTCATTTAATCATTTTTAAATTATTTAACATAAAACTTACTTTTAAAATTTCTTAAATACGGGTTGAATCTACAAAACAAATATCTACGACAAAAACTACATGGCCAAAATTTAAAATAAAATGTTAGATTGGGTCATATTAATCATGATATCAATTACTTTACGAATGTCCCTTATATGTTATTACATTGATTCTAAATCGAATACTTTCCATTTCTTTACGCATTTAAAAAGACCATAGAAAAAACATTCCTATGTATAAACTACAAAAATGTGTTATAATTAACAAATATTTTTTTTACGTTTCATTTCAACGTATAAATTTAGAAATTATTCAAGACACTTAATCTTGACATAATGATCCATCAAGGAACTATGCAACCATATTAGACTAAACTCGCATACATTCCATCCTTTACATACAATAAACCTCAAAATCATAGATTTTTCTTCTGCTCAAAGATTATGAGATCAAGAATATGGAAAAGATGCTTTGTGCGAAAAGTTTCCTCATGTGGTAACTTATAGAACCGTGATGGATGGCTATGCCAAAATTAAATGCTTTGAAGAAACCCTAAATATATACGATTACATGAAGCGTAATTTATCTAGTTTGAATAATCATGTACGGATTGAAGTCTATATTCATAGTAGTTTATTTTAGTAAAAGAGTTAAAAGTTTAATAGACAAGAAAAAGGTTTGAAGCAAAAAATTGAAATTTACTTTTAGAACAAAGTTCTAACAATAAAAAATTTATTAGGCGAGTCATTTGAAAATCTAAACTCAACCTAAAAATATATTCAACCTTTTGTGTATCTTTTGTGGAGGATAATTCACTCAACTTTTTATAGAACACACATGTCGAGAAACAAGATGTAGATGAAAACTCAATCTACTAATACCATTTCAAATTGAAACCCATTTAATCCCTTTAAGAATTCGAATAACTACCGCAAAGGAACAACATCTCAGTAGTTAATTGCACTAGATAGTGAAACAACCAATCCCCAATATAGCTAATGGAAAAGAAAAATATAAATAAATATTTTTGTACCTGGTTCTCTCAGATGCCTGTTTGCAAGATTCAAAGGCTACATACGTAGAAAATGAAAAGAAGTTAATTTAAAAAAATAAAACACATAATTGAAATTTATGAATGATTGACTCACTTATTCAACACAGTGATTTGATGAAGAACCATTCTTAAAGTATATAGTATTTTTTGGTGTTAAACTTAGTGTTAAAGTGAAAGAATAACCTCTCTCTCTCTCTCTCTCTCTCTCTCTCTATATATATATATATATATATATATATATATATATAAACAAATCGTGTATTTTCCAAAAATTATTTAAAATAATATAAACGAATTCCCATAAGTTATATAGAAATTACTTAAATTGAAAAAATAATTTCTAAATTATCGTAATCAACTTCCCATTCAGATATTTTTACTAATTTACTTAATATTGAAATAGTAAAAATATAATTTTTTCCTAATTAGAGAAAATAGTTAATAATAATTAAATAATAATCATTTTTAAACAATTGAATACCAATAAAATATAAGAAAAATTAGAAAAATAAGAAAAATTCTGAAATCTTAATTCTTTTGCAAGATTTTTTAAAATAAACTTAAAATAATTTAGCAACTCACTAACCCAATAAACAAATTAACAAAAATTAAAAAATTTCATTTAATCATTTTTAAATTATTTAACATAAAACTTACTTTTAAAATTTCTTAAATACGGGTTGAATCTACAAAACAAATATCTACGACAAAAACTACATGGCCAAAATTTAAAATAAAATGTTAGATTGGGTCATATTAATCATGATATCAATTACTTTACGAATGTCCCTTATATGTTATTACATTGATTCTAAATAGAATACTCTCCATTTCTTTACGCATTTAAAAAGACCATAGAAAAAACATTCCTATGTATAAACTACAAAAATGTGTTATAATTAACAAATATTTTTTTTACGTTTCATTTCAACGTATAAATTTAGAAATTATTCAAGACACTTAATCTTGACATAATGATCCATCAAGGAACTATGCAACCATATTAGACTAAACTCGCATACATTCCATCCTTTACATACAATAAACCTCAAAATCATAGATTTTTCTTCTGCTCAAAGATTATGAGATCAAGAATATGGAAAAGATGCTTTGTGCGAAAAGTTTCCTCATGTGGTAACTTATAGAACCGTGATGGATGGCTATGCCAAAATTAAATGCTTTGAAGAAACCCTAAATATATACGATTACATGAAGCGTAATTTATCTAGTTTGAATAATCATGTACGGATTGAAGTCTATATTCATAGTAGTTTATTTTAGTAAAAGAGTTAAAAGTTTAATAGACAAGAAAAAGGTTTGAAGCAAAAAATTGAAATTTACTTTTAGAACAAAGTTCTAACAATAAAAAATTTATTAGGCGAGTCATTTGAAAATCTAAACTCAACCTAAAAATATATTCAACCTTTTGTGTATCTTTTGTGGAGGATAATTCACTCAACTTTTTATAGAACACACATGTCGAGAAACAAGATGTAGATGAAAACTCAATCTACTAATACCATTTCAAATTGAAACCCATTTAATCCCTTTAAGAATTCGAATAACTACCGCAAAGGAACAACATCTCAGTAGTTAATTGCACTAGATAGTGAAACAACCAATCCCCAATATAGCTAATGGAAAAGAAAAATATAAATAAATATTTTTGTACCTGGTTCTCTCAGATGCCTGTTTGCAAGATTCAAAGGCTACATACGTAGAAAATGAAAAGAAGTTAATTTAAAAAAATAAAACACATAATTGAAATTTATGAATGATTGACTCACTTATTCAACACAGTGATTTGATGAAGAACCATTCTTAAAGTATATAGTATTTTTTGGTGTTAAACTTAGTGTTAAAGTGAAAGAATAACCTCTCTCTCTCTCTCTCTCTCTCTCTCTCTCTATATATATATATATATATATATATATATAAACAAATCATGTATTTTCCAAAAATTATTTAAAATAATATAAACGAATTTCCATAAGTTATATAGAAATTACTTAAATTGAAAAAATAATTTCTAAATTATCGTAATCAACTTCCCATTCAGATATTTTTACTAATTTACTTAATATTGAAATAGTAAAAATATAATTTTTTCCTAATTAGAGAAAATAGTTAATAATAATTAAATAATAATCATTTTTAAACAATTGAATACCAATAAAATATAAGAAAAATTAGAAAAATAAGAAAAATTCTGAAATCTTAATTCTTTTGCAAGATTTTTTAAAATAAACTTAAAATAATTTAGCAACTCACTAACCCAATAAACAAATTAACAAAAATTAAAAAATTTCATTTAATCATTTTTAAATTATTTAACATAAAACTTACTTTTAAAATTTCTTAAATACGGGTTGAATCTACAAAACAAATATCTACGACAAAAACTACATGGCCAAAATTTAAAATAAAATGTTAGATTGGGTCATATTAATCATGATATCAATTACTTTACGAATGTCCCTTATATGTTATTACATTGATTCTAAATCGAATACTTTCTATTTCTTTACGCATTTAAAAAGACCATAGAAAAAACATTCCTATGTATAAACTACAAAAATGTGTTATAATTAACAAATATTTTTTTTACGTTTCATTTCAACGTATAAATTTAGAAATTATTCAAGACACTTAATCTTGACATAATGATCCATCAAGGAACTATGCAACCATATTAGACTAAACTCGCATACATTCCATCCTTTACATACAATAAACCTCAAAATCATAGATTTTTCTTCTGCTCAAAGATTATGAGATCAAGAATATGGAAAAGATGCTTTGTGCGAAAAGTTTCCTCATGTGGTAACTTATAGAACCGTGATGGATGGCTATGCCAAAATTAAATGCTTTGAAGAAACCCTAAATATATACGATTACATGAAGCGTAATTTATCTAGTTTGAATAATCATGTACGGATTGAAGTCTATATTCATAGTAGTTTATTTTAGTGAAAGAGTTAAAAGTTTAATAGACAAGAAAAAGGTTTGAAGCAAAAAATTGAAATTTACTTTTAGAACAAAGTTCTAACAATAAAAAATTTATTAGGCGAGTCATTTGAAAATCTAAACTCAACCTAAAAATATATTCAACCTTTTGTGTATCTTTTGTGGAGGATAATTCACTCAACTTTTTATAGAACACACATGTCGAGAAACAAGATGTAGATGAAACCTCAATCTACTAATACCATTTCAAATTGAAACCCATTTAATCCCTTTAAGAATTCGAATAACTACCGCAAAGGAACAACATCTCAGTAGTTAATTGCACTAGATAGTGAAACAACCAATCCCCAATATAGGTAATGGATAAGAAAAATATAAATAAATATTTTTGTACCTGGTTCTCTCAGATGCCTGTTTGCAAGATTCAAAGGCTACATACGTAGAAAATTAAAAGAAGTTAATTTAAAAAAATAAAACACATAATTGAAATTTATGAATGATTGACTCACTTATTCAACACAGTGATTTGATGAAGAACCATTCTTAAAGTATATAGTATTTTTTGGTGTTAAACTTAGTGTTAAAGTGAAAGAATAACCTCTCTCTCTCTCTCTCTCTCTATCTCTATATATATATATATATATATATATATATATATATATTTTATAAACAAATCATGTATTTTCCAAAAATTATTTAAAATAATATAAACGAATTCCCATAAGTTATATAGAAATTACTTAAATTGAAAAAATAATTTCTAAATTATCGTAATCAACTTCCCATTCAGATATTTTTAGTAATTTACTTAATATTGAAATAGTAAAAATATATTTTTTTTCCTAATTAGAGAAAATAGTTAATAATAATTAAATAATAATCATTTTTAAACAATTGAATACCAATAAAATATAAGAAAAATTAGAAAAATAAGAAAATTTTTAAAATCTTAATTCTTTTGCAAGATTTTTTAAAATAAACTTGAAATAATTTATCAACTCACTAACCCAATAAAAAAATTAACAAAAATTAAAAAATTTCATTTAATCATTTTTAAATTATTTAACATAAAACTTACTTTTAAAATTTCTTAAATACGGGTTGAATCTACAAAACAAATATCTACGACAAAAACTACATAGCCAAAATTTAAACTAAAATGTTAGATTGGGTCATATTAATCATGATATCAATAACTTTACGAATGTCCCTTATATGTTATTACATTGATTCTAAATCGAATACTCTCCATTTCTTTACGCATTTAAAAAGACCATAGAAAAAACATTCCTATGTATAAACTACAAAAATGTGTTATAATTAACAAATATTTTTTTTACGTTTCATTTCAACGTATAAATTTAGAAATTATTCAAGACACTTAATCTTGACATAATGATCCATCAAGGAACTATGCAACCATATTAGACTAAACTCGCATACATTCCATCTTT
The DNA here is from genome assembly GCA_022829125.1 of Lathyrus tuberosus. NCBI lineage: Eukaryota > Viridiplantae > Streptophyta > Magnoliopsida > Fabales > Fabaceae > Lathyrus > Lathyrus tuberosus. Next base: position 75,622 of record JALAZF010001176.1, read on the forward strand.
TACATACAATAAACCTCAAAATCATAGATTTTTCTTCTGCTCAAAGATTATGAGATCAAGAATATGGAAAAGATGCTTTGTGCGAAAAGTTTCCTCATGTGGTAACTTATAGAACCGTGATGGATGGCTATGCCAAAATTAAATGCTTTGAAGAAACCCTAAATATATACGATTACATGAAGCGTAATTTATCTAGTTTGAATAATCATGTACGGATTGAAGTCTATATTCATAGTAGTTTATTTTAGTAAAAGAGTTAAAAGTTTCATAGACAAGAAAAAGGTTTGAAGCAAAAAATTGAAATTTACTTTTAGAACAAAGTTCTAAGAATAAAAAATTTATTAGGCGAGCCATTTGAAAATTTAAACTCAACCTAAAAATATATTCAACCTTTTGTGTATCTTTTGTGGAGGATAATTTACTCAAATTTTTATAGAACACACATGTCGAGAAACAAGATGTAGATGAAAACTCAATCTACTAGTACCATTTCAAATTGAAACCCATTTAATCCCCTTAAAAATTTGAATAACTATCGCAAAGGAGCAACATCTCAGTAGTTAATTGCACTAGATAGTGAAACAACCAATCCCCAATATAGCTAATGGAAAAGAAAATATAAATAAATATTTTTGTACCTGGTTCTCTCAGATGCCTGTTTGCAAGATTCAAAGGCTAAAACATACGCAGAAAATGAAAAGAGTTAATTTAAAAAAATCAAACACATAATTGAAATTTATGAATGATTGACTCACTTATTCAACACAGTGATTTGATGAAGAACCATTCTTAAAGTATATAGTTGTAAAGACCATATAAAAATACATGCATCAAATCATATATTATACATGAGTTTCACTTTTGGTACTGAAACATAATAAGTTCCTAGTTAACACATTATATATATAAATGCCTCCAATACAAAAGAACTAAAAGTCTAAGGCATTACATATACAAGATGTTCCAAAATGATAAAAACTAAGAACTAGATCAATACAATGATCTCAAAACATAACGCCATAGCGGAAGCCATGCCATCACAAAACCATGATCCGTAAGGAAAGTCAAATAACCTTGTCCTTACCCTTCGCCAAACCTGCAGAACCTGTGATGTAAACAACAACAGTGGGGTGAGATACATCAAATCTCAGTGAGTTCCCTATCTTAAAGTCCTCTCGGCTTTACAAGGTTCTAACAAAGTCCTAACTCATGTCCAAGGGGAAAGGGGAAAGACCATGAGTACACACACACAAGTAACCGCCACGGTGAGCCTGTAAACTCACACTAGTACCGAAGTACCTCTTGAGCCTGCAAACTCAAGGATTCACAAAGTACCGAAGTACGTTCTGAGTCCGTACACTCAAGAACTCACATATCAATAACCAATACCAAGGTATCCCTTTTTCCCGTACCCTTCTACGTCTAGAAGGCGATCCGAGTCATGGATCCTTGTAGCTACTTGGCATACGATTGGATTCGGGATCACGGGCCGTACACCGTGATCCGTCACTTCTCACGGACCGTACGCCGTCTCAAGTCTCTTTACCCGTAGGCTCCAATCGTACAACACGGGACTCAAACCTGCCAAGTAGTGGTGCATATGTTTCAGAGGAGCTCGAGACCCATGAAACGCACTAATACAACTCTGTGGTTATTGATAAACAGAATGCACACGCCTCGGCCTTTCATGCACGAGCGTTGCAACACATGGAGCAATCACACTTCCGACACAGTTTTGGTAATAATCCTCACCCTGCCTAGTCCATATTTTAACATGCATACATTGCCAATAATAGTTACACACAATTAACAGATAAAAGTCGATAAAACGACACAATTTCAGAAATCCCGACTTAATTAAATCGGCCGACAATCTTAAAACCATTGCAATAAGAAAGTACATTTTATTATCTTTCCAACGATATCAAAATTGTTCCAATCCGAGTTACGTACCAAAAGTTACGGCATTGTGAACAATCGATCGGAAAAATAATTCACAACAGCAGGATTCTGTAACTCTCCTGGCCGTACGCGTATTGGCATTCCCCGTACGCGTATTGCCCAAATTCTCGCCCAGCCATACGCGTATTGCCCCAGGCGATACGCGTATTGCCCAGAATCTCCGGCCATCCATACGCGTATTGCCCTTGCCGTACGCGTATTGACCAGCTCCATACGCGTATCACCTCGACCAATACGCGTATGAGCAGAGGAAAATTCTGCAGAATTTTCTGCAGAATTTTTCTGCTACGGGATCAACCCATTTCAACCCAAAAATCCATTTGGATCAAACACCAAGCAATAAAACATGTTATAATACAACAACCAGTATAGCATATAATCACACATTGAGTTTTAACAGTTAGATTCAAGATTTTATACCAAAAAGATTCAATTTCCATAATTTCAACCTAACTCTAAACTCAACAAAACTCTACTCTAAAGAGTCTAACTAGAACCCACCTGGATTACTAGACGAGGAGGTTGATACTGAGACGATTTAGATGAAGAGTTGAAGCTTGATGATGATCTTGAGCTTCTTGAGAAATTTCTCTCCTTTTCCTTCCTTCTCCTTTCCTTTTCTAGCTTTTGTTTGTTTCCAAATGAAATGGAAGGGAAATAGATAGTATAGAAAAATATCATTTATTAGTAATACTACTAAATGTCCAACTTAGCTCAAATGCATCAAACAAAATAAAACTCAACGTTAAATATTATTTATTTAATCAGCTCTGAGTTCGTCAGTTTACTCTAATTATTTTTATCAAATAATTACTCAGAGTACTCCGGAACCCAGTTGATCATAATAATATTCACCAGAGCGTTTATAAATTTACGGGGTATTACATCCTCCCCCCCTTAAATAGAAATTCGTCCTCGAATTTAGAATATTACCTGAACAGATGTGGATAAGAATCTCGCATTTCCGATTCTAGTTCCCAAGTAGCATCGCCCGGATGCGTCATATCCCATTGCACCTTAACAAGTGGAATATCTTTGTTCCTTAACACTTTTGTTTCCCTTCCAACAATACAACTCGGTTGTGGTTCAAAAGTTAAATCTGCTTCAATTTCCACTGATTCGGGTAGCATTGGCTGAAGAGGATCAGGAATAAACTTACGGAGCTGAGATACGTGAAAAACGTCATGCATCTCGGATAGAGAGGGTGGTAAGGCTAATCTATAAGCAACTTCACCAATCCTTTCTAAAATCTGATACGGTCCCACGTATCTCGGACTTAACTTACGCGACTTAAACGGTCCTTTCAATCTCAATCTCGGAGTAACTTTCAGAAATACATGGTCACCCTCCTCAAATTCCAAAGGTCTCCTACGATTGTCCGCATAACTCTTTTGACGATCTTGTGCTTGTTTAACCTTCTCGCGGATCATTCGAATCTTTTCCGTAGTCTCTTGAATAATCTCGGGTCCCAAAATTCTATCTTCGCCAATTTCAGCCCAACACAAAGGTGTTCTACACTTCCTCCCATACAATGCTTCATACGGAGCCATACCGATGCTCGCATGATAACTATTGTTATAGGAAAACTCAATTAACGGCAAAAGTTCTTTCCAATTCCCTCTACTCTCTAACACACAAGCTCTTAACATATCCTCCATCGTTTGTATTGTTCGTTCAGTCTGACCATCCGTTTGAGGATGATTCGACGTGCTCAAACACAAATTCGTACCCATCGCTTGTTGGAACACTTTCCAAAATCTCGAAGTAAACTTCGGATCTCTATCGGACACAATACTGGAAGGAATACCATGCAATCTCACAATCTCAGCAATAAACAACCTTGCAAGATGACTTGCTTTATAAGTAGTCTTTACGGCTAAGAAGTGTGTAGATTTCGTTAGTCGATCAACAATTACCCAAATAGAATCATACCCACCTTGGGTACGGGGTAAACCCACTGCAAAATCCATAGAAATACTATCCCACTTCCAAACTGGAATATCCAAAGGTTGTAACAAACCGCCCGGTCTTTGGTGTTCAATCTTCACCTGTTGGCACACCGCACATTCTGACACATATCTCGCTATATCCTTTTTCATCCCAGACCACCAATAATCCTTCTTTAAATCCTGATACATCTTTGAAGAACCAGGATGTATCGTAAAAGTACCCTTATGAGCTTCGTCTAAAATCTTCCTTCTTAATGCCTCATCCTTCGGAACACAAATCCTTTGATTAAACAGAACAATCCCATCTGTCGCTCGTGTAAGACCCGGCTGAAGTAACAATTCTTGTAACTCTTCTTCTAACAATTGTGCCTGTTGAATCTCAACTCTCAAGGTAGAATTGACATTCAAATTTCCCATAATCACACCATTCGGAGTCCACACAAACTGGAGATTAAGATCTCTAAACTTTTCCAACAATGAATACTCTAAAATCATCAATTCCGCACTATGAACCATTTTCCGACTTAAAGCATCCGCTACTTTATTCGCCTTTCCTGGATGATACTTCAATTCTAAGTCATAATCCTTTAAGTACTCCATCCACCTTCTTTGTCGCATATTCAACTCCTTTTGATCAAACAAATACTTCAAACTTTTGTGGTCACTGAACATTTCAAAGCGTACACCATATAAATAATGACGCCACACCTTCAGTGCAAACACCACTGCAGCTAGTTCCAAATCATGAGTTGGATAATTCTTCTCATGAACTTTTAACTGTCGAGAAGCATAAGCTACCACTTGACCACCTTGCATCAGAACACCCCCTAATCCCCTCTTAGAAGCATCACAGAATACTTCATAAGAGTTGTTAGGATCAGGAATAATTAATACTGGAGCACTCGTCAAACTTTCCTTCAAATGCATAAAACTTTGTTCGCAACCTGAATCCCACTCAAAAATAACATCCTTCCGAGTAAGTTTCGTCATTGGTAAGGCCAATTGAGAAAAGCCCTTAATAAACCTTCTATAGTAACCGGCCAATCCCAAGAAACTTCTAACTTCTGAAACATTTCTCGGTCTCTCCCAATTAATCACTGCTTCTACCTTCGAAGGATCCACTGCCACACCACCTCGAGATATCACATGTCCAAGAAAATTAACT